>JARJDZ010001619.1:0-53157 GCA_030264555.1 Aleochara sp. GC000083
GACAATGCCAATAAATTTGTTCCGGCCATTTCCACTCTTCCAATATTAATCACGGATGCAATTTTAAGCACATCGACTCGCTCGTTCCAAATTGTAGCTTTAACAGCTTTCATTCGATAGATATAATCTTATATTTTTATGTCTATTTTGCTGCCATTAATAATGCCTTTAAATTTTTCAAATACAGATATATTAAAAAATTAATTTTACATAAAATAAGAAAACCTGTTTAAATTACTTTTTCAAATATTCCATAAGAAATTTAATCATGATTTGTATATTACATTAAATTATAGCTTCGAAAATGTTATAATTTCATATAAGGATTTAACTTATATTTCACGAATGGTATAGACAATTATACAAAAAAACAATCAGAAATAACTTTTGCATTGGGTTTCGTTTTTGCCCTTATTGAAGTTTTGTACCATTTGTTTTTTTTTCGGGTTCGGCCTTTATAGTTTTTTTTTAAGAATTTTAAAACATATATTTTTGAAGGAGTCTTGAATCTTTGCAATTTTTTATTGGTAATTTTGACAATATTGCATATTTTTGTGATTTGCAAATTCCGAAAATATCGAACGTATAATGAAATGACTATCAATACTTTTACAATGTTTAAGAAAAAAATTAGAATTTTACAAAATTTGAATCTAAATGTTGGAAAACAAAATGTTATAAATTCCAAAACTTATTTATCTTAATTCTCAATCTAGGAGTAATTGACTTTTTATAATTAATTGAATAAATTTTTAGCGTCAACATTTTTTATAAATTTAACGTATATTTCAGGAATGGTGTGGGCAATTATACAAATATCAAAATTTAAATTTCGCATTGTATTTCTATTTGGTTGATTTTAGAGAATATATATTTTTGAAAGAATCATGAATCCTTGCAATTTTTTACTGGTAATTTTGGCAGGATAAAGATTAAGCGATTCTCTATTTCAAGATTTTCAAAACGACAACGACAATATATTTTACTTTGCATTTTTCTAAGAAACTAATCAAAAATTAAGAATTTCGATAAATTTTCTAGATAAATTTTAATCCCAATTTTGGCAATCAAAATATTGTTCCCAATTCGAAAACTTTATATAAAAAAAATAATAAATCAATAATTATATTTTTAATTAGAAGTAACTACTTGTGTCAAAAGTTACAATTTCCAATTGAAAAACTAACTAACTTTTGGAATAATTGAACGAGATTTTATCAATAGCAAGTATTTGAAAACTTCTTCGCCGACGAAATCGGCGAAATCCTGACGATGAAGTCATTATTCGATTTATAATTAATAGCAGTAAACTGAACAGCAGCCAAATTGTATTGCCTTAATTTCAAAGTTCGTTTCAATTAATTTCCAACTAACTCGTAATTACTCCCCAACCAAAACCCTCGAAAATTTCCCCATTTCTTCCTCATCGCAATTACTAATTTATTCATGCATCCATTTCAATCGTTTTTCTTTATGTTTCAGGTTAGTGTTTCAAACAATTCTTCAACCATTTACGCCGCCGAAATTCAAGTTTGGAATTTCATCCCTGTTGACATCAGACACAAAATGAAAATACGTCTCGAAGGTAAACTAATTGACATTAATTGTTTCGAGGATAAAACTTGCATATTGTATCGATATCAATCAGTGAGGACGACATTCCCAAGAAAGTTTTCTTGGGGGTGGTGATGGCAATAATGTGAAGCTTTTAGTATATTGGCGCTTTATTTGATTACACGTTCACTTTCTCTTCGATGGCGCCACTGTCGCCGACGCCACCACCTTCATCGTTGGTGGTTTATTTTTCTTCCTTATGTGTTTGTGCCACCGAATATTATTATACTTGTTTGTCGTGGGGATCTGGCCGATGTGCCTCTGTCTATTATATGCTAATATCAAAAATGGAGGGTTGTTTTGTGGGCGGCGGTTGAAGGGTTGAAATGGAAGCGTGGGTGGTTTGGGCGAAATAGGGACAAGGTAGAGCAATAGCGGGCGGTGCACGAGGAAATGTTTGTGATAACTTTAGTAGATTCAAGGCAAACACGTGCGACGCGTATTTATCAAGAAAATGAAAGGATAATAATGAATAAGAGTATATAGTTCAGGTTAAGGTGTTTCGATTTTAGTTGTTTTCAAATCCGGGTCATTTTTGGGAGGACGATATTTGAATAATAATATTTTGGATGGGTTGAATTATAATCCAAAATGACAATTTAAATCGTTATTATCCTTGTGAGCAATTTTGATAGTTTCAAACCATAACATTTCTGATAGTGGTATCGAAAAATTTAATTAATATTTTTTGTGACAAATTCGTTTGATAATTTATCTTCATGATATATTTACGTAATTTACTTGAATCTTTTTTCAGGATCTCTAGTTTTTGCAATATTGACAAAAAATTGTCCAGTTCATTTTAACTCATTTAACAACTTTTTTTTGCCCTTTTCATTATGAAAAAAAAATCAGAACGTCTTTAAATTTTGTCATAAATTTATAAATCAAATTTTATGAATTTGTTTTCCTATTAAAATAATTTACAAAGTTTTTATTTTCTCAATGAAATTTAAGTTCAACTTTTGAATCTCTGAAAATTACTTTGAAGTTTGGATTAATTACATTAGTTCACAATTTAGTAAAAATCATTATCAGGCGTTGAAGTTTATTGATATGGATTCTTTCCCTAAGATTTTTTTATTTGATCAAAAAGAAAAAATAATGAATTAAAGTGAATTTATTTATTCAAGAGTTTGTTTTAAAATGCAATATTTTTGCCGGGAATTTTATAAAGTGATTCCTGTTAAACGAATGTAGTACTCTTTGATGATAAAAGTACCAAACAAAGGCTCCAGGATTAGATTACAAAACCATCAGGTTCTCTTTTCCCCAAACCATGCATAAAGTTATTATTTTTATCCAATGCAAACTAAAGCCTTCATTATATTTTACAGTAAAAAATAAACTGCTTTGCTTGACAATACATTTTACTTAAATACAATAATTGCCAATTATCCTTTTTCATCTAGGATTTAAGATAATAACCCATACTTTTGAAGTAATTTAATTAATTAATTTAGAAAACCAGTTTTTTTCGTTAAATTAAGTAATGAATTTCTTTACGAGAAAATCAATAACATAAATCAGAATAGACGGATGCTCATTTCAATTGTTCCTCGAAAATCTGTAATACAATACGTCATGAAAGGATAATCACTCAAATCCCAAACGAGAACAATGCAATATTAATTCGCAACCAAAGCCGAACGCTTACAATTCCTGACATAAGATTGACTCACTTCCGCGAACAAATCAAGATCATACCCATCCATTTCTCTGAATTGCTAATTCATACATTACACCATCGTACATTACATTCGTGTACTTTGATGGAAATCCCATCCGAATAGCAACGTTTCTGGAATGTCTTCCTTGGAGTGATCCTGGAACGCAAGCTTCAAGCCCTCAGCTGTCATGCACTTCAACATCAATAAAGTACGGGATTAAATCCTTCCCAAGCGAATGACGTACAGACCACAAATCAACAATTTATAATAGAGTCGTAGGTGTATTTTTATGCAAGTTTAACTAAGCTTATTTCCCACGGGATGTACTTGAAGCTATTCGAGGAACGCTTCCCTATGCATACATTTATACGAGGCCCGAAGACAAGTCGCTTGCATTCTTGGGATTTGGCCTGGACCTCGAGTGTGAATGGCAAAGTTTGCCAAGTGAATGTGTTGAATGCCATTTCTTCACATCTATCTGAAATGATGTAGAACATCGAGGTGAAGATTGGCGAGGAAATTCGTTCGTTGCACTTGCATTTCCTCGAGCAAAAAGATGGTTGAAAGGATCAAACATTCAGATACAACATTCGAATTGAATGAATACGTAGGATGTTGTTGAATGGTCGAGATATTCTAAAGGCATGGTTTAATCTTGTATACATCAATGATATCAAACGTATTTCTGTGTTGGTCCCATGTGAGGTTTGTAATAGAAATGCAATTCTCCAAGAAATAAAAACAGGACGAAATTTTGTTACTATCCGGACAAAGTTATTTATTTTGCGATTTTGGTGTCAAACTGAGTGATTTCTTGTGTCGTATTATCTCTCGTAGATAAGAAAACTAATAATACGTCGAGTTTACTCATCTCTGACTACAATTTTCCGGCTCCTTGGGGTCAAACTTCCGGCAAACTTGATTTTTCATTGGCGTAGAAGATGAAAACTTGATTTTTGTCTGCAAACTTTTTAAGAAAGAAACTAGCGAGTAGAAGAGATGGTATTAGGGAAACTGGATGTAGGCAATCACCGAATGAAATATGAACGTTTAAATTCAATTTTTCGCACGAAAAACATATTTTTGTAGGTTTAAAGTTTTATCATTATTTATCATCAAAAAGATATGATAAATGGTATCATTTTTTACATATGGCGTTTCTTGGTAATTAAGAAATTTCAGATAGATGATTTTAAGGATAATAGTTGAAGATACTTCAAAATTCTGATATTATGAGGATACACTCAATTAAATTGAATAGTAAAAAAACCAGATGTGAAATTATTTATCGAAGATTTGTAAAATTGGAATTACAGAGTAAACAAATTTATTTAAAATTTCAAGATTTTGCAAATTGCAAAATTTCTTCAAAATTTAATAATTTAAACATCAAATTGTTTATTTTTACATTATTTCTAAAATTTTATATAATTTTGTCCGGGAAAAATTAACTATTCAAGTAACAAATATTTTCTAGAAATTGGTTTCAAAAATGAAATTCCAATATTTCAAAATAACGTTCCGAAAAAATATTAAAAATTTACTTAAAATTTTTTCAGGGAATAGCCTCGTTAAAAATTTCTGTCATTTTTCTTAAAATCATTTGAAACTTTATGCCTAATAATTTTAAAATTTAATATTTCTAAGGATGCAGGATTTAGAATTAAAATTTATCAAATTTACCTTTTAAAATAAAGTTTAGAGATTTATTTTAATTTTGAAGAATTAAGGATAATCTTTAAGAGCGACTGAATATTCACTGTTGAAGAATTTTGCGCAAATGATTTTAAAAATTAAATATTTTCACGCTAACACAATTTCTTCATTTACAAATACAGCGATAATTTTATCTCACGTTCTTTTACGACGTGTGGAAAACCCACGTGAACCATGCTCATTATTATGTACTTCTTCATTTAAGTCCATCTACAGAGCGTAGCAAAAAAATATATCCTCCAAACTTTTTGTATCTAGAAAATGAAATATTGAAAATTCCCCCCTGAGTTATTGCTGAAAGTATTCGGGATAAATTATCCTTGCATTATCTCGACACTATATTAAAGAGCTGGCTGTAAAATTGCGTTCTGCACGAGAAACGTTTTGCGCGCGTTTTTAAAACACTGCACGAACGAACATCACGATGCGGGAAAGCGTCGGGAAAAGGCGAACTCTAATCCTGCAACTTCTTGTCGGCCACACACAAGTGAAAAGCGTAAAAAGCTCGCAACGCATAACGAATATACGTTAGAGCAATAAAACGACGGACAGTAAAAATTCACTCTCTCTTCTTTCCTACACACAAACAGAGAGAAATTTTTGGCAGTGTGATAGTGAAGCAACGCTCTAAATTGAATTCACAACGATGTCAATTTGACGTTTCGTTGAGAGCATCCCTCGAGGACATAAAATCTTCGATTCGCGTGTGTTTCGATGAAAAATGCATTCGTATGAAAACAGCTTCCGGTTTCACTTGACGACTAAAATTTCTTTGTCCCATTACAACAAACAAGCAAACCACAATGTTGTATGTTGCAATGATAATGATAAGGAGGTGTAAATAAATTTGACTGACATCCTAGTTTCTAATTTACTTAATGATTGATTTCTGTCCGGTCATTAATTTGCGAATTTGCAATGAGGAGACGTGGTTTTCTTTGAGATGTCTGCCAATATCCTCGTTTAGTCCTTTGGAACGCAGCAAGCACGTCTATGCGATTGCGTTCGTAAAGATCCCGGTGATTTAGGACAATTATCCTCGGGCACGTGAAAGGAGAAATTCCAGCCTTTACATTTATCTTGATTATACGTCAGCATTTTCCGCGTAGATTTCATCCGAGTCCTGCATTTTCTCCTCTCTATCCATTCATTTAATTTGCCTCACCATCATTTTCGAATAATATTCCATTTTCGATAAATTC
The DNA here is from genome assembly GCA_030264555.1 of Aleochara sp. GC000083. Lineage (NCBI taxonomy): Eukaryota > Metazoa > Arthropoda > Insecta > Coleoptera > Staphylinidae > Aleochara > Aleochara sp. GC000083. The sequence continues at coordinate 6,203 of JARJDZ010001619.1, forward strand.
CATCCTCGCATTTTTCTAATAATAGATCCAATTGAACGCTGAAAGATCCGCATTTTCATTTTCTTTCTTTCTTTTCTATTTTTGGTGTGGTAACTGTTCTGAAAGCTTTGATGATGTGTTCGATCAGTAGCGTTCAGTTTTACGTCACTTTTGGAGCTATTAGTGAGTCACACATATGAATTTGCTCCACACTTAAACTAAAAGCACACTTAAATTGCATTAACATTCCTTTGTCCTGGCATTTCGTCCTCATTTTTGTCGATATTCGGGACGCGTCGAATAAATTCGTGGCTGCATTTTTTCATCATCGGTTGTTCGCTCGCTGGGTGGTTTTTTTTGCGATCATTCCAACATACGTTCGCAGACATCTCCTGCCAAATGACCCAAATGCAATTAGGAACATCTCGTAACATTGGATTGTAACATGGTAACAACCGAATTCGAATGGAAATTCCACTTTGTAGTCGGCAGCGTCGGCGGCGGCGGGCGAAAAGGAGCGAACCTGGAGCCTTTTTTCCGACTAATGGGAACGAACGAGGATGACTCTCTTCGACGCTGCGCTNTATTGGGAGTTAAAGGCTAAATACGCCCCCGAAGAACGGAGCGTAACGTGTAATCGTACTCGTCGTTTAAGCCCCATGCACACGGTGGTCCCGCATGGTGCACAAGCGGGATGGGCGCGGATGGGAATGGATGGGATTGAGTGGGAGGGTGCGATGGTTCAAAGGACAAATCCCATTTCGCCAAAGCAACAACTCCTTATTCCCGGGGCCCGGCTTGCCTTTTGCCTCCTCTCTCTGATGATGGTCTATACCTTTCGGGAAGGTTCTGTTCTGAACTAGCTGGCTGGCTGGCTGGTTGGTGGATGGCTCCACTGTCTGGATGCTCTCCAGTCGGGATGATCGCTTAAATGATTTTATTTAATTATCGAGCAATTCGCTGGCAGGTGACAGGTGGCTTTCTTGCTCTCAAATTTACTTAACGTACCCAATCTTATCGAACGGTTTGGGTCTTCTTGGACAGAGTACCTACTACTACCTGGTTATCTATCCTCTTAATGTCAGGGATCTATATCTGCAATTGGATTTGACCTGGATGACTTGATTGAGATAATCGACTCGATTTGTAGGTGTGAGGAAGGATTATATTCAGGAGTGTTCAAGGATGATACAAAACCAACATCTAAATCATAAATGTCTCTAACACTTTTTTCTTTGTGATGTGTTTTTCTTATTGTTAGTTTTGTATTTATAAATCAAAAAATCTGATATAGAACTTTGATAAACTCTCAAGTATTTAAAAATATGAAGACAATCAATCAATCATTAAAATGATATCATAAGGGTGATTATTTTTTGATGCCCTTTATCTCAAATTGAAGGATATCTATCTAAAGTTGGATAGAGGATAAATAATTGTTCTGAAACCCATAGTTTGGTAACAAATGCACTCTGAATATCAAAGGTTCCATTTTTGTTTCAATGTTTTTCCGTATTGTCAGATGTTGAATTCAGAACAATTTCCAATTATCTAGAATTATCAAAATGCTGCCCAATTGCCCAAAAATATTTTGATTCTGAGAGTACTCAGAGAGTAGTCTTTATCATTTTCAGAAAATAATTAAGTAACAGATTTATTACAAACTTTTTTGTTTCAAGGTTTTTCGATTCATATGTAGAATTTATAATAATTTCCAAGTATCTAGAATTATCAAAATGCTGTCCAATCGTCCAAAAAATATTTGTGATTCTGAAAGTACCCAGAAATTACTCTTTATCATTTTCAGAGGATAGCTAAATAATAGATTTATTACGAACATCAAGGGTTTCATATTTTTCTTAGCTTTGGTCAGTTCCAACATTTAGAAACATCAAAACTTCTGAAGAATTTTTAAATTTCTTAGAGTACATAACTTGAAGGACTTTACTGAAAGTCTGGAGATACATCTAAAGTTGGACTTTATTGATTTGATACTGATAATGAAAGTAAACGAATAGTTTATTCAGAATAGTATCCAGAATTCCTTCAATACCAGAAGTTTTTTGATACTTGTAGCGATAGGAGCTGGAAAATAAAAATTAGGATGTCTGCTATATTCTTAGATAACAACAAAATGTCCAAAAGGCCAAAAAATATTTATAATTCTATATGATGCTCATTTTCAGATACAAAACACTTAAGGGAAAACTTGGGTAACAGTTGTATCTAAACATTCAGAAATCCCCATTTTTTCTTGGATAAACAATTTCCGAGTTAGAAAAAAACATCAAATGATATTTCAAATTTTAAGGAAACTCAATTTAAAAGACTTATTGAAAGTAAACTAGAACAACTAAAGTTGATATAGGGTGAATTGATAATAATAATATTGTTAAACAAATAACTGAGTTACAAACGTACCTCAAACATCAAATGTTTCATACCCGGAGTTTTCTTTTCTTGCATAACTTAAATGTATTTAGGCAACAACAATAAAATATCCTAAATATACAATAAGAATTGAAATTCTGAATATACCAATTTTTATAAAGTTTTTCTGGGAATAAAATTAAACTCCCCAAAAATAAAAACCAACTACAACTATTCTGCATCATGGGTTGCAAGTCAATAGAGCAGAGACAATGAATCCTTCTATGAAACCCCGAAGGGCAACTACAACTCGCAACCGCTCACAATGACAAAAATAAACGCAAAACGTTGAAAAATTCAATTTGCAGATTTGCATCGCTACTGCATACTCAACAACACCGAGAACACTACGCGTTTCAGCTTCAGCTTCGGCTTCAGCTTCACTTGTGGCCATCATCCATATCCAGTGCAGACACACGCACGCATATTTGCATTGTTTGACAAAGTGTCCTCGTGTGGACGGACGACTCTTGTTTCGTATTTGTCGCCTGATGGCGGCAAGTGCGCGAATTGAATGCGCTCCCTTTGAAAATGTCCAAAAGCCCGAGCAATCAACGTCGATGTGTGGCGAATTTTTTGCGATTTTTTCACTCCCTCTCACTCACTCGTTTTCTGCATGTTGGATTTTTCGCCAAGTACGACCAATGCTGGAATGTTGGTTGCTGTGAGTAAATTGGCTCGAGAGTATTGAGTAAACCGGCAGGCAGTCGTTCGTTCTTTCGACTACAATGGATGCGGATGCTTTTTCTCTTCCTGCCACCGCCGCTGCCATCGTCGACGTGTGTAATTTCTGTTCGGCGTATTTACATTGCAGATTTTCGTTGTAGGCCCTTTGGATGTTGTACTCGACGTCAGTTCTCGTTTGCTTCGCGAATTCTGCGTGGATTAAATTGGCATAAATGTCTTCGGCAGCCAATTATTGCGCGTTTACGTTTTCTGTTTTATCGATGCCATTGATTAACTTTGTAATTCGGAGGGGATTTTTGTACGTTTCGTGAAATTGAAATGTTTTTTAATTGAAAAAATTATTGAGGCATGCAAAGTTTTTTCATTCTTTGTGTTCAAACTTCAAATTCCAAATTGAATTTTCTGAATCCTCCGGCTTCTTCATTCAATCATCCAAATTTACTTTTCTGTATCATGATTTTTTGGATTCAGATCATTCTTTGATTAAAATTTATTTTCGATTTTAGTCTCAAATTTTAGTAACTAGAAATTCGAATTCCTGAATTCCTCTTTCTGAATCTATAGAAATGATTTTCACCAGACTTCACAATTCAAAAAGAAATTGCATTGCAGAATTTTTCCATCTTTGTGCATCAAACATATCTGATGATGTTGCATATTTCCTCGGGTGCAACAGATTTTCCCTTCAAAGAAATCCGAAAAAAACCTCAACACTTTGTTTGCACCCGATGAAAAAAAATCCGGAAGTAAGCATGTTTTCGCTGCGCCAAGCATCTCCACTCTTCGTCTTCGTTTTTTGGCCGACCACCTTCGCTGCAGCACGCGCCAAGAAGAGAGAATATAAATACACATGAACCGCAAATTTTATTTCCTCCGGTTTTGTTTGCTGCAAACCCAAAGGTGCGCAGAAAGGGCTTTATATTCACCCACCCACCTATCTCCAGAAAGCAAAAAGTAAAAGTAAAAGATACCGCGCGCGGTGCATGCACACAAATATACTGCGGGCAGCTTATTTATATTCCCAGTTTTCTCCCGTTTTCCGCCATGCATCACCCGAATGCACACGAAAACCACATGCAAATGCTGCGCGAGCCGAAGCGTATTGCTGGGAATAATAAAGTAAATTTAACACCACGCTGCACTTTTCTGCAAACATTTAATCTATGCCTTCGCCCGATGCTTATTTCATCCGCATCCGCCGCGCAAGGAAAACTTCTCTGCAATTATTCTAATTGAATTTTTCCGTCGGCCATTATGCTGGAAAATATGCAAATATTTGACGATGCATCAAGCGTCGAAATTAATTTCTTCATTTTTCTTCAATGTCGCTTCGTACAAATTTTCCCACTTTACTTTCAAATATGTGCAAAAAATTCATTCAATTGTATTGTATTTGAAATCTACAAGTTATTGCATTTCATTTTGTTCAACCATAAGGGAAAAATGTTGTATGTGTGTGGAAACATTAATGATTTGCGGTTTTAATTATGCATAAATAATTAATATACGAAAAACGCATGGAAAATTATGAAAGGCAGCACATGGGCGGCCATATTTAAACAGTGGAAAGCTCCCGCCATCAGTAACGCTCGGGGATTTTTAATGCGTCTCCGTGGAGAGAGAGACCAGCTTTTAATAAATATGCCGTTGGCGGCATAATCAACATATTCATATGCCCCATCACCCAGGTGAATGCAAACGAAAAAACGAACGAGACCCTACACTCGAAATCATAGCGCCCATTCGTTTTTTCTTTTCACAGTTTAGTCCTTTCAACTCTAGCCTCTATGAATGCACTCTGGGAGAGCCCAAAAAGGAAAAAATGCAAAAAGCTGGCAAACAAACAACTTCATACTTATTTGATATCTGGTGTGCATACATCATATGCAAACAAATGCCTTGAAATGTTCAAATTTGGACTGGGAAATTAGTTCAGACATTTTTCATTCATTAAGGTTTAATATCTTGGTTGATGTAATTCAATGAACCACAAAAGAATTCATGAAATTGTTTAAAATATTAAATTTTCCCAAATTTATTTTTACCTATAATTCAACTAACAAGATAAAATCATATTTACTAATCTTTTGAATGTTGAATCAATAAATAAGCTCCTTTTATAAGTACAATAAAAGTTTGGAAGTTTCTAAAGACTAAAGTTGTTGTTAGGAGACGTTATTTTTGTGAATTCAGTTAGAAAAGAATCATAAATTTATCAGTTAGTATTAGTTGTAAAAATAGACAGGTTTTAGATCAATGTGCAGTTTGATAGAGTAAATATGCCGGTTCTAGAAAAACACGAACAGTAGAAGGAATAGGCCGGTTTTAGATAGTTATACACTTTGATCTAGGTCAGAAGTTCTCAAACTTGTTCTCTCTTACAAACCCTTATTATATGTTTCAATATCAGATAAACTACCTATCATCCACTTTGAAATATTTAAATTTCTGATGATAATGAAATACATATAGTGTGAAAAGTTTAAATCTAAATCGAAATATAATAACGCTTACAAAGTTTATTTAGTTTGAATGATGAACTAATAATAAATTATCAATTTGGCATTATTTAGTTAAGTATAATCTCTTCTGAAGTTTCTTGCCATTGATATCCATTTCCATTTCATAGACCCCACATAGAATTTTGGGAGTCACTGATCCTCCTATCAAGCTGTACCTTTATCTAGAACCGGCCTATTTTTTCTAACAGTATTATAATACTTAAACAAAGATTTGAACTGTTCTTATTAAACTAATCGAATAACGGGTTAACAATTTTTCTTATTATTTTGAATTATGCCCATAAAAGTGTTCCTTTTCTAGAACCGGATTATTTCTCCTATCATCAAGGTGCATCATGATCTAGAACCGGCTTAATTCTTTTACCTAAAGAAATGTTAACATTACACTAAGCAAATGAGACGTAAACTTTTCTCCTGCTACAAAAATCATATTACTCTAAATTTTACCCATTGTCTAATAATAAATTTTAGTAAGTTGTGATATTCCAGGAAATACTGCACTATATTTTTTAATAATGAATAGACATCTGTTTAATCAAAATAGCAATTTGAATTTTTCTGATTTAATTGCGTATATCTTGAGGTAACTTCTAGTGGATAGAAGTAAAAAGGCAATAACCAAAAGCTCTACTTTCTTGAGTTTTCCTTTTTTGTTTGGGATATAAAAGCATGCCGCGGTCACCAACAACACGCTCGCTCACCTTTGCTTCTTCAGTTCACTTCTTCAGTAGTTTCGTGCCGAATGGCTTACGTTACCAGTCGCCCTACAACGTGGCGTATAAAAAACACAAACACATTGGGCCGTCATGCACCTCTTTCAGCAAGGTTTGCGTTTTCCTATATCCTTGATGCAGGCACACACCCACACCCACACACACTGAAAACTCGAACCGAACCGGTGGAACGTCAACATGGAAAGAAGCAGCAACCGGAATACATTAGTTACACGCAATGCTGCAGATTGTGTTTTATATTTATGCGCATGCATATATATTTATAGAGCACAATGCTGAAATCAAATAAAAACAGATGGAAGCGAGGGGACTCATAAAAACGAATAAAATGGCTTTCCACCACCCGAACTATACCTTGGTTCCAAACATTGACTTCAATATTTAAACCAACTACCAAACCCGAATGTTGGTGTTCCATTCGAATTATAATTATTTATAAATAGGGTATTATTTTTCCGGTTAATTAAGTGATATATCGATGGGGCAGGTATCAAATCATTTGGAAATAAAGAAATTATCGGTGATTTCCTGTGAAATTGATTCTCGAACTCAGTGAATCATGTCGCGTCCTTTTTGGAGGAGGATGGTTCGGACGATTGAATCCTCTTGACAATTGATATCTTTTCGATGTCGTTTTTGTTATCTACTGAATAGTCTTTGGGTTAAGTCCGCACGATTTGACGCGATTCGATTTTGAGACCTTCTTTTTGTTGGAGAAATCGTGCACAAGGGTCATAATTTATTGTGTTGTATTGATGCGATTTTTTTGGGGATTTCCAAGAAAATTTGATGAGTCGGAAAATAACTTGAATGAAAATTGTTCCATTGAAGCTAATTGATGTATAAATTTATTTGATCTCCTTAGTTCTTAAAGAGAATAGGAAAATCCCAGGATATTTTAGGAATATAATCAATATTAATTTTTGAAACTGTAATATAATGATAAATGTGACTGAAGTAATACACATCCATAAAATTTTAAAAATTTTGTCAGGATAACTTTCAACTTCTTCAAGTAAGGCCAAAATCTGGCAAAGAAATTTTTAGGTCTTCATTGTTTTATTTCTGACTGGTTGACTAGCGTTCAAATATGAAAATACGAATATGAATCCCAGTTAATTTTTCAATTTTTGAATCAGGATACCAAAAAATATCTTGGTCCTACTTGATAGATTTCAGGATATTCTTTTGCAAATAAGTTTAAAAGAAAAAAGAGGTTCCCTCTGAAAATGATAATAATTTCTAACAAATTCTCACATTCAATTTAATTATATGTCTATTCATATTTTACTATAATAATATTTAGAAGAAAATTTTATAAACAACAACAAAAATAACTTAAATTGTTTGATTGAAATTAATTGTTGTATAAAATTATTTGATCTTTTATTTAATCAAAGTCTTTACGAAGACCTTCTTTTCCAAGCGATGGAATAAAAATTGGATTTTATTCTAGTATTTGCTGAATTTATAGGAATCATTGAAAATTCCTTTTCAAGTCGATTGGGTCCACTTGGGAATGGGAATCATTTTTTAGTGAACGTATTTCAGTTAAGTCCAGACGATTTGACACAATTCGATTTTGATCCCTTGATCTTCGTTATCCTTGATCCGACTTTTTAGGATGTTGGATGAATTTTGTACTTTTTTCTTAGAAGCCAAATGAAAAATAATATTTGGTATTAGTTCAGACTCATTTGTTGGAAAATTTACATCAAGTCCAAGACTCTTAATCCAAACCAAATACTAACTTACTGTTTAAACTACGAACCGCACTCCGAGAAAACCCGTATAAGGAAATTGAGTGAAAATCGAAAGTAAAAAGTAAATTCGCCCCTCGTCGGTCGTCTGATCCCAGAAAGACCTTCCCGTTCGCGCACAATCCTCGTTGGAACGTGCATGCAGCACGTGCTTTTCATTTTTGATTTGACACACGCTATGAAGTCGAGAGTGAACTGTTTGTGGTGAAATCTACCGAAGAAATCTCAGCCATCCCCATAGTAAGAATTCACTATTTGTCATTTCTCTCGTTTTTTTTCTTCTTCTTTTTTCGACTCTCTGCTTTCCACTTTTCGCCCTTCTCGTTTTTTTCCTTTCCACTCCTCGGAAAGGATTCAATACGCCCCATCATTTTTCCAATACGTCAACTTTCTTCAGGGCAGTGCAGCACCACACTCCCTTACTCCAGACGACCAGATACGATGGATGGAGTCCTTCAACCCTTCAATATCCACTTTGGCATGATCTCCCGTGTGCAGAGCGCAGGATTCGAAGGCAGATACCCTCGAGTCGTGCGGGCGGATCAGTAAACATTGCAAACATGCGACACGAGCACTGTCATATAGATAGTTGTGGAAATCTTGAGGAAATCGAAATCGTCTCGTTGACATGCTTCAATCTTCTCTCAGAGATTTGGAATTCATTTTCAATCGTAGTTGGCTGACTGGAATGTTTTTGTGGGTTTCATTTGCACTCGAGGTGTTCATGCAGATAAGAAATAGTCAGATAAGAAAAAATATTTGCCATGTCTTGAAATTTTCAAATTTTGACTGCCAAATGAACTATTTTTAATATCGAATATTATCGTGGTGGATTAGAGTAATTAGTGAATTATTTCTCATTGAAACACGAAGAAACACTTTAAGTTTCTTAAAATTAATAGTTAGCAATAATACAAGTAAAAAAATCAAATCTTATTAATCGGGTGAATGTTGAATAACTTAATTTTATTAGTTCAATAAAAGTTTGGAAGGTTTTTAGGCATTATTAGTTAAAAAATGTTTTAAATTTGTCAGTTAGTAGTAATAGAAAAAATAATTCATATTCAATAATAATTCATATTGAACACAGTAGTTTATTGACTGCAATATGTTTTCTAGGTTTTCATTTGCATTTAAGTTCAAGATTTCTGCAGATATGTCAAGTTAGTTTCAAATTTGATCATAACTGACAGTCAAATTAAATTTTTTTCTCGGTTAAGTTTAAGAAGTTACTGATTTGAACTTCAAAATGAACTATAAGCAATAATTTACTTCAATAATTTGTTAGTATTTGGCATCACATATTTAGAACAAAAAAGTTATATTAGTTATTAAAAAAATTATAACACTTGAAGAAAAAACAAATAGGTTTTCTCGATTAGTAAATTTTCACTAGCTATTGAATATGAAAGAGCTTTGTTTCTTCTTTATGTATTGTAAAATACCTGTTTTCACTCACTCTAACTTACTTTTTCATCATCACGCTTTCATTTTCCTAAATTACACAACTGGGTATTCACTATTTGAAAAACCTCAACCTACAAACGTTTGTTAGCGCTCTTTTATTTATTATATTTTCCTGGAGGGCATAAAAATGGCACGTAAAAATTCCAGTCGCACATTGAAGTTGCTTGCCATCGCGCATAAAGCTCGCTACACATGTGCCTCTAAATATTCGATGAGTCTGATAAATATTTACACGCGAAACATACATGATTCATAATATAACATAACGCACAATGGCCGACAAAGGCGGGGGAAAACGGCGCGCGGCGGGGCAAAAATGTCGTAATGTCATCTTATTCATAGGCATGAAGATCTCTTGTTGTGCTTTCGGCAATTTTCAACACCCGTTTGTTCAATGCATAGCAGAGCACAAAGCTACCACCAACCACCTTTGCGACGAACGACGTCAATTGGCACTGAAATATTGTTGCGCTCGTTTTGCAAGTGAATTTGCATAATGCACGCCAGCGAGAGAATTCGCGCGTTTGTTGTTTGTATGTTGTGTGTGCGCGCGGCCGAAAAGTGTATAACAGGAAAATACACTCGCGGGCCAACAACAATTGTGTGCAAAGTTTTGAATGAGCGCCATCGTGTCGTTTTGGATGCTGCATCGCGCTATCTGTCTATCTTATTGCATTTTCCGGCGAAATGCGAAATGGTGTGGTATGGTAGAGGAGGCTGGCTTTTGGCTCGACCTTTCCCCAATCTTGAGGAAAGCAGCACCTTTGAACAACCTGACACGTTGAATTATTCAGTTTCTTGTTCAATGTTCGCGTATTGCCGATACGAGGACGTAGGTGGCGTTGTCGTCGTCGTCGTCGCCGGAAACTGTTCTCGCATTCATTTTTATTTCTGCCTTTGTTATCAGCTCCTTTGTTACTTTCGTTTCATTGGAAAAGTTTGCGTACATTGGAACTTTCCCGTCGAAATGCTTGTTGAATTAGGGGGGAAAGGAAATTTCGTCAATCAGTAAAAGTTGCCAGCAAGTGTTTACAAATCATTTCTTTCACCTGTCTGCCAACCAACTTGTGTGTTTCTACGGTAACTTTTCTTTTAGGTTTAATAATAATCCATTTGTGGGGAATTTGATTAAGGAAAGGCGAAAATGTTTTCAAAATTTTTTTGCAAGTTCTGTGGAGTAGTCCTGAAAAATTTCTAGAATTTTCCGACCTTCAAATTCAAAGTTTTGTAAAGCTTTGAATAGTTGAATCATTGATCAGACATTCTCTCATGAAAGAATAAATTAAAGAATATTATTTTTTATGTCCCCAAATTCTTTAAAAAAACGTCTTAATTCAATTTTGGAAAAAAATTCTTACTCCCCAAATCTTACCCAGAAAATATAAGGTCAAAATCAAATTAAGAACATGTAATTAAAGTTATTAATTATAAGATAAAAGTGATTTGACATTTAAATAATTACACTTTAGAATTTATTAAAATATGGGTTCATTTAACTCGTTGTTCAAATTATAAACTTTCTGAAAAGTAGAAACTCTTAGAAGAAAAATATATAAATATAAACATTTAGTGGAATTCTTTCAATGATTGAAATTATTCTAGAATCTTTGATATTTTGAAATATCTTGAAGAGTTTGCCTACAAACTGCCACTTTTCTGTTTCTTGTAAAACTTTTGGATTAGAAAAACCTTCAAACTTTCAAAAACATTTTAACTCCACTCTAAACTAACTTTTGCAACCTTAGAATTAATAAACTCTTAAGGAGATGGGGGAAATTTATAAGGATGATAATGTTCTAGTAAATACGTAATAATTAATGTAAAAAAATATCTGATAAAAAGTGAAAGTTAGACCCCATATTATTTCATTTTTTCTTCTGAATCATTTTAAACCTAATTGATCCTTTCTGAATAGTCTTATTCCATACAATTTTAGATCAAACAACACTCATAAAACTTGATTATTTTCCCCATAAACATTACAACCATTTACATTTGTATTCAATTTCATGACATAATCTCATTCTGTTTATCTCAACCGAAAAACCTATAAATAAACACTTGTCCCTAATGAAACGAACGCGTTTAATTAGGATATGGCTACGCAACATCAGCAATGATTTATCGTCTGCCTGTGGGATTTTAACTATTTCGGTACCATTTTTGTCACGGATTAATACTGTCTCCAAGAGACAATGGGTGGAAACCGACGACGATGCTCTCTGAAAAGAAGCCAAGAAACCCCACTTACAACTCGGACAGAAGAATCTCGAACCTTGCGCCAGGTTCGTTGTAAATTTACGATTTTCTAGTGATGTGTTGAGCCTTAAGTGCTCATTTCTTGTATTTGTGTGTGTGTGTGTGTCTGCTTGCTAACTTGCTTCTATTGGCTATTGTTAGTTACACTAAATTAAGACTCGTTTCAAGGGAGTTAATGCTCAGTTGACTCGGCCGACACTTATCTATTTCAACGAGGAAACGTGTACGGCTTGTAAACATAAATTATTTTATTTTTAACTCGGACGAGGAATTATTTCATTTGCCCCCGACCGACGCGACGTAGGTACATTGTTTGCCCGCATTTGTGCGCATCGCTGATGCTATCTTGGCTAATAAATTGCTTCCAAATATTCTGAAATTCCTTCTGCAATTACGTAATCGTAGCGTTTTCAAGCAAACTACATAAAGCAAGGTGACTTCAAGGGTTATTTATTGTCATTTAACTGTTAAAGTACTGTTTAATTGACTCTTTATGATATTATTTTATAAAGTCATGCAAACTTCACAAAGGGTTAATAATTTTCTTAAAGTTTGGGAAAATTAAGGAAAATGTGTATTGATTTGATGATCAACTTTGAAAATCTTTGAAATCCTTACAGAAGGAAAAATTTCTTCAGGTTTTACTGTTTGAGTATAAGTTGAGATCAACCTGAACTCAGTTTTTAACATTGTAATTAATTGGAAACTGTATACTTATAATAATTTTTACTTAAAATTTTCAATAATTTAATTAGGGAGCAAATATCAACTGATTTATAACTGTTGGTAATTCTCCAAAATTTATTTTCTCAATTAGCAAAATTTGAATCATTTAATTCTTCAATTGATAATAACTACCCACTAATTATTCAGGAATCTGGAACTATAAAATAATAATGTTTTAATTCTATTTAAAAAACCCCAGAAACTTTAAGAAATCAAAAAATAAACAATTTAAATAAATGTTGATCAGCTGAAAGTGTAATTTTTGAAATCTACTTACTGACAATAATTTTTACTAAATACCTCAATAATTTAATTATGATAACAGCTATGAACATATCTATTCGTTTATAGCTTTCAAATGAGTAATTCTTCAAATTTCTTTACTTGATGAGCAATATTAAAAAATTTGATTCTTTGATTGATGAAATTTCAAACTTTCAACTAAATGTTCAGAAATCTAGAACTATGAACGTTTTCAAAAACTTTTTCAGTTTGATGCTATACTATTCAAAAACTTTCAAAACTTCAACAAATCAAAAGGTCCATTTAATCCTAAATTATCCTTGGAATTTTTCTCTTAAAACTTTTGTTGTTTTCCCAACGTCAAAATCTAACGAATTTGGAACAAGTGCACATCATTTCCCAATGGTATTTATGGCAATTTGATCCTTGAAGTTCTCGCTCGTGTACACTAGTAATATATTTGAAAACAAGACAATACATTGTCTAATTAATGCTTTGGCGCCTTAGATTCAAAAACAAAATATTTCAGAGGCCTGCGCCAGTTTCGCACACTTCTTCTTCGCTGGCGTAGTGGTGCATAGTCCTGATGGTCCTGTCTGCTCCGCTTCTGTTTTACGACAATTTTACGATTTTATAATGTAGCTTGGCTGCGCTGTCTCTCAAAGTGCTGGTACAACACGCTTCTCTTTCGATATGAAAATAGTTTGGAACAAAGCCATTATTTCAGCGGGCAGAGATTGTCTGCGGCCCATGCCTTCAAAGTTTTATTCGGCTCAGCCGAAAATCGTAAATTGTTCAGCGTTTTGCTTCATATCGAAATAGTTGTGAAGCAAGGGTTTTTATGAAAATGTTTTCCATGAAAAAAAAAATAGATGAGATGCATAATTTTTGAGGGTGCTGGTTTTCATTTTTTTGCATTCTTTTATATCGTTTGATCAAAAAGTTCCAGAAGTAAAAAATGCATGATATTTTTAATTTAATTTTTTGACGTAGTAGTTTAAAATCTTTTTAATGCCTAGAACCAAAAATGCAGGACATTTTTTATAATTCATTATATTGATGTAAGAGTTATGAGATTTGGAACAAAAATATAGGAAATTTTAAATAATATATTTTGATGTAACAGTGAATGAATTAATGTTTATGATGTTTTTGATCTAGAAGCTCTTTGGAGAATTTTTAATATAGTAATTCATTCGATAATTTCGAAATTGTGCAATTTTATTACAGTTTTCAAAATGGAACACGAAAACTTGAACTGATTTTCTGAAAATTTAAAGTAATAATATATTATCACCACGAGTTCGTTTAAAAAATAAAATTTATTTGGCACTTTAACACCAGAACAATTGAGAAATTGCCAAACATTCCCAACGATTACATTCAAGCTTTACAAATTATTGCATTTTTTTCAAGTATAAGAGTAAATAAAATGCCAAAATCAAAACAACTTAATTCTCTAGGACAATTTTTCAATTGTCCTCAAACAACTTATGAATTTGCGAAGCACGTTTTCTGAAATTTGCATTATTTCATCGCTGGCAATGAGTACGAACATTACGTGGGCACATTTGTAAAAGTTATGAGCCTCCTTCTCGAACGGAAGCATATGCGTAGACGCAACGTGGAAAATGCGAACGACGACGCTCCCGTCTCTCCCGAAACTTATGTAATAATAAATCACTGCACCTGTTCGTGCCCGTCTTTTGTCGTCGGGAGCGCTCCTCCTCGTCCTCCTCGTCGACGACGCCGCCGCTGTCGTCGTTATGATGCGACGACGCCTATTTCCTAGAGGCGCATGCAACAAGCGTCGTCGTCATCGGCCGGTTCTGGATCCACCAGGACCAACGTGTCTGGCTAGCTCTGGCTGGTAGACCCCGCCATTCCCGGTTTGTTTTATTTATGCAGCGTGCATACTTTTCGGGCCACTTTACCTCACTCTGCGATCCCGTCCATCCATTGGGACGACGTACAAAAGCGTCGTGACGCTGGAATGGGAGTGGGGAGGAAAAAGGTTGTAGATAATGCGCGAAAACTTAAAATTAACTCGTAACTCATGCAATTTGCTTTACAGAAAGTATCGCGAACTTTATCCCTCATATTGAATGTAAAAAGAAGGAGAAGAAGAGAAAAAGGACAAATTGCTATGTGGTTATAAATATTGTGATGTTTTTTTCCTGTGGTGGTAATGTTTCGGTAATATTGGTCATTGTCGTGTGACGTTTTGGATGTAGTTTGATATCTGGATGAATGCCAATTCTATTTGGATCGTAGACGTGTTGAAAATCTGAGGAAATCTCTCGAGGAAATTGTCGTTGTTAATATTATTCATAAATTGCATTTTTTCTGTTTGGGTGGGTTTTATTTATTCTGAACTTTAAAAACTTGATAACTTTACCGAAACCTGGATTTGAAACAAGTGTGCTCTAGATTGAAAAATGCAGAACAGTGGTAATCAAACAGTGACCCAAACTTTAGGTCACTACAAAAAAACTCTTTCTGCTTCCATGATTTTGTTTTTTGAAGATTGTTACAATGTTTTTGAAAACTTTGAAGAACCTTTCTCAGTAGTATTAACTTTACTTTTTGAAAACTATATTTGAAAGTAGTAAGTGATCTAAATTGGAAAATCTGGATCAGTCAATCTGGATCAAAAAAGGTTACTCAAATTTGAGATGACTGCAAAACCTATTTTTATGAGATTGTTCTTTTTAAAGAAATCTTGACTCCCTCTAGAATTGTATATATTTTACTGAAACCTGGGATAGATTTGAAAACAAGTGATCTATATTGAAAAATGTGGATCAATCTCAAGATCAAAACATGAAATCACTACAAAATCTCTGCTTTTATGATATAGTTGTCTTCGAATAATGGAACAATTTTTCTGAAAACCTCGTTGGATCCTTTCTAGTAGAATTAACCTTTACAGATTTTGATTTGATCCCAGAAAGATTCGACTGTATTCCAATCCATTATTTGAAACTTGTCTCACCTATCCGAAAGGTCTACTAAACCCTAGTTTACGATCTAAGCAAACATTCCCATGGAAAACCAAATTTAACAACCTCCCAATTCTCAAATTTCGCTAGGAAACCCCAAACCAAACCCTCCATCCGCTAAATCGTTCCCCGTTTATTTCCTCACGTTTTACTACAGAGTCAGTCGATTGCAAAAGTCAGTATCCAACGAAAATGGGTGTGTTTGCAGCGAGTTTCAATTACTAACAAATCGCTGACATTAGCATTTTCATCGAATTTCCTCTGTCGTCTAACATTATTGTTGTAAAATATGAGTGGAAGAGGCACACGCCTGGGACGTGAAATCCTTGCTCCAGTGCTACTCACTTAGTCCCCAGCTCATATTCGTTTCATCTTCCCGTTTTGTGAAGGTTTCCGCGTGCAGGAGGAAGAAGTCTGGTGGAAGGGAAGGAAGAAAATTGCGTTTGATACCAGTTTGGCTTTCCTTACTTTACTTTTCTGGCTTCCTTACTTATTCAGGGTTTCACACCTATCCATTGTCTTCATAATTTATTTTCGGGCCTATGCAGGGTTTTGTTACAATTTCTATCCAGTGGTTGTTGAAAATGGTCCTCGGATATTTAAACATGGTTTAATCAATGTAATGAGGTTTTATTTTGTAGAAATTTCAGCATTTTGATTATGGTAATCTGAAACCTTGTCATATCTTGTGGATGTAGTCCTCAAGGGTTCAAGGTCCTTAGACCTATCCATTCTTCAAATACAGTTTTGGCTCTTTTTGAAACAACATTTTGATTTACCATTCAATTTTGAACATGGTAATTATTTCTATTGTATTTCTAACAAAGTTACTTACTTCAAACTTATTGGTACTTCATACTATTCCAGATCCTTTTTCCATAATGGGTTTGTATGGTGACCATAGTACCCAAAACCCATATTTATTAGGGTCTGTTGTAACACTTTCCAGGCAATATCTTCAATCATCTTCAAGGATCTCTAAACCCACGACTTTGAAGTTCAGAGTATTCGCCTTCAGACTCGATGATCACTAGACTGAATCTAATGTTACAGAAGGACCTTATGAATTTAGGTCTTCTGTAAAGTCCTCCATGGTTTATTCTGGAACTTAGCTCACTGTGGAGCCTGAAAGGCATAAATTCAAGTTGGGTTTCAGCCTGCATCGTTTTTGTTCCATTGGAAATGATCTCGAACCTTAATTACAATAAATCTTCGAAAATCAACTTTTCAAAACCTGAAAACATTACCATCCGCATCCATATCAAATTACCATCATCAAGTTATTCGATTTGCGAACCCTTAAATAACGATTTCCCTAATAAAAAAAGGCGACTTTCAACACTTGGAACCGAACACTTGACGCTTAGCGAACGCACCAAGCGGAAAGACCAAACTTTTTCACTTCACCTCCGTAAAGGCGCACCAAACTTCTTGTGCATAGCTATCGATTTTCCCTCCACCTTTGCCACCGTCGTCGTCGTCGCCATAGGGCTTACCGCGAACCCGAATCCTCTCGATGGCTAGAAACACTACTACTTTTCTCCGCCATCCCTCCTCGATGGTGGGTCGCCTCCAGAAATACTTATGGTACATTACGAAGACAAATTCGTCTATTAGTACACCTTGCTTCGTCTCTCGTTCACCGAAAACTCCTTCGGCGAACTTTCGCCGTCGCCGTCGCAAGAACCAACCCCACTATGAAATGGAAGGCGACGTGATTTTATTCCCCGGACTCGACCTCAACTTTGAGGAGTCGCACAATTCACGTGTGAGTGACTTTCTCTCTGGCAAAGACTCCGAGGGTTGTTACTTACGAGGGTAAAACTAAAGCTGGCTAGGTAGACAATAAGTGCCATTTGGATGGGTGATACCGGTTCCACATTTGAGGTCAGCAACATAGGGTTGTTCTTCACGTAAAAGACCATTTCTGAACGTGCACTATTCAGTTCACTTTCGTTTTACTACAACAGATTCATCATTGTGCGTCCCAAAGTGGGTCAATCATCATCAAAATCATGGACGTACAGATTGTAAGTAGCATCTCTTACAATTAGGGTCAAATATCTTATTATTCGGATGTTGAGCATCGTTGAAAGTTTGCTGTGAAAGGGTAGCTTTGTAAAATCATTCCCAAACTTCTCCAACTTAATTAATCAGTGCTGTATCAACTCTGCGAAGTGGAAATTGCTGTTTTTGCTGCCAACTTGTATTGTCTGAAAGAAAATGTTGCCCCTCTTGATACGAACGATAAGTATCAGCAACTTCAACGTGGAAAAGCAAGAAAAAAGCATCAAACAAAAAATTCGAAAACTTTTTGGTGCATGTCACGCTCGACTTGAGCGCTGGTTAAACGAACCGTGTCGTCGACACAAAACTAAAAAGCGTCGAGTATTCATACCAAAAAGGTACAAAAAATAAACGGGGAGATTCGGAATTTACCCCCAAACGAACGAAAAACTGGACGCGTAAATGAACGCCGGAACGATCGGAAGAAATGTGAGCTCTCGGTGTTTTTTTTTTGGCGAAAAGTGCCACTTTATAAATGTTCCACCGTACTTTGCATAAAAGTATGGCATTAATGAATGATTAATTGACGCTTTGTCGGTTGCTATTATCGAGTTAGTACGGGAAAAGTGATAAATCTAAGCGGAAAAATTCCCAGTCTTTTGTCGCATTGAAAAGCGGAGGAAGTTTGTTATTTAGTAGAGATTTTGTTGATTGATTGTACTTAACGACATGCTAATTGACTGTTTGTTAACACTGGAATATATTAACAAAACAGTCATATTTAATTTTTGTTATCATTTTTCTCAAATCAATTTGACTAAAAAAATTTCTCAAAATTTCTGTATTCATATTATAATATTAAGGATCATCCAGTTATCTTCAAAAAACCTGAATCTTTGATTTTAGTCGAAAAAAAATATAAAACAGAGCTCAACAACGTTTGACCCGTGGGTCATCAAGTGACCCATTGAAAATTTTATGATACCACTTCAATTTTTAATAAATTTTCTACAGTTTGAAGACGTCCCAATAATTTCCAGTACATTTCAGTGATTCACTGCCCATCCATAAATTCCAACCGAAACGAGAACCTCTTTGATGTTCATTTTCCTTGCGTGCAAACCCATCGCTAAAATATCCCACATTAGAACGCATCCGAAGACCAGATACCAAATCCGACGCAAAATTGACTTCGATTAATAACGCCGCCTCGGTCTGTCGACGCATTGCCAATGAAATTTATTTTATTTCTTGTTGATTACCTATGATCATGCCACACTACTACCACTGCTACTTTATACGTGCAATTTATTTGCTTTCATTGCTAATTATTCACCTTCATGGGATGGGATTTTACCTCCGGCGTATTTATATCGCAGGCGAATATCACCTGGAACCATTTGTACATTCACAGTCGAATCAGATCCATTGAATCATTTGGATTTTGGCGAATGTAAAACTCGGCGAAAATGAAGGAAGAAGGTACAAACGCACGTAATTGATGAAAGGTGATAAAATTTTAAAGCTGTACGAGGTTGACTGGATGGTAATTGGCGAGGTGATAAATTTGCGTGGGTTTTTGACGCTCTGGTATAAGCGATATGTAATGTGGTTAATGAGGTTCTGACATCGTACTTTGGTTTGAAGATGTCATAAAAATGTTTTCAGAGTATTTGAAGCGATTAGCTATAGATCAAAGTTAAATACTAAAAAAATTTTTAAAAGTTTCTTTTTTGCACGTTTTTCATGTATATTGTAGTTCAGAAATTAATACATTAATATCAAAATATACAAATTGTATTTCAGATGTGAGGAATGAATTTTGGAAAGTCCAAATGTATTGCAGGAATAAAACTTTATTTCAGAAAAGATCCATTCTATTTCAGATTGAAAACATAATTTGCAGAAATTGTAAATTATCATTCAGAAAGTATCATGTGTATTTCTCGTATTTTGATGTGTAGTTCTGAAATTAAAATTATACGTTTTTATTATATTTATAAACTATATATTAGTAAGATTACTATAACAACTAAGTTATATTTATAATCGGACCTTAGACAAAATTTGAGGAAAATAAATTCTGTGAATCTTCTTTATTTAAAATTCTTGTCAAGTTTTTTCTATGCCATTTCTGCACATCCGATAATTTCTTTCTGATTTCCAAATGATATTTTCTTAAATACAAATTACTTGTTCTGAAATACTTCTCACCAATCTGAAATTTAAATTGTATATTCTGAAACACATTTTACTAATGACAAATACAATTTGTATTTTCTGAAATACAATTTATAAATCTGAACTATAAATATCAGATTCTGAAATACATATCGATAATCTAAAAAATAATTGATAATATCTGAACTACATATTGTAGTTTCTGAAATACAAACGACTAATCTGAAATTCAAATTATTTAATCGAAAATTCATTTTACCATTTTTAAATATAATTTATATTTTCTGAAATTCAATTAACACATTTGAACTTCAAATTATATAATATAAAATACATGTCAATAATCTCAAATATAATTGGCAATATCTGATTGACAATTCAAAAAGATGTAAATTTTTGAATTATTCTTCAATTTGACAATTACACTTCAAAACTTATCTCTACATATTTAATATCCCAACAAACATTCAGAATTATTCAATTTCGAACCAAATCATAAAATTTGCACAGAAAATTAATATTATCTGCTAGTTAGTTATTAGTTGTTATTGACATTTGCCATGCGGTTTTGTCACGAATAATTAAACGAATTGCCCATAATTTACGCAATGTACTTATGGGACGTATACACCGACCATATCTGAACACAATGTTGGAAATGCCTGCTAACTAATTCATGATATTTATGAGAAGTTATCGCATTAGCTCGCCCTATTATACTCGAGCTTGAGCCTTCATTGCATATCCATGACCTGCAAGAGGAGAGAGTTTGCGATTCATTTACGATCGACATCGATTATCGACACATTACGATGGGATTTACTTTGGCAACACCCTCGCGAATGCCCGAATTTCCCCGATGAGATGATCACACCTCGAACACAACCGCAACATTATCCTGTTGATTACAAAATGTCACTTGCTTTCAAAATTATTTACATTATTTCAACTATTTGACCCATAACATTTTATATGGTTGAAAGTTATTGATGATATTTTTAATGTACCAGGATAAATTAAAATCCTGGAAGGATTTAATTAAAGTTGGAAATATAAAAATATTTGCAAAATCGAGGAAAGTTGCAACCGAATGAAAGCCAATACTAAAATATCGGCAATTATCATCATCAATAACCGCCTGCCATAACAACAAATTAACCGCTGATTAATTAATCCCATCGGGAAACGTGCCATGGATATATGAGAGCTGCACCGGAAAATCCTGTATCGATTTACCACAATAACAAGTCCTCCAATAATATTTTCCTCGTCGACAAAATATTTAACAATTATTTTCATGTCAATTTTACTTTATAACACTAATATTCAATCTGAGTACATTACTCTGATTATTTAACTCGTATCTTCTGAAATTTTCATCCCTTTTTATCGAAACACTCTGTATTCTATCCCCCAATCATTGGCAAAACATTGAGGGACAATGAAATAATGTTATTATCCTTGGGTGAAAATACGAGCGGATTTTCACCCCCGAAACTTAGATAATAACAGTTAATACTCAATATGTTTGTTCAGCAAATCGGTAATTTCCACCATGCACCCCCATTTTTTTGCCACTGGTGAAAAGCATCAAGATGGAATTTTAAGTGGAAATTTCCTGAATTTGCACCCACTGTAATCGCTTATTATTCATTCCGAATCGTAATTTTTACATGATGCTGGAGGATTCCGCCACATTTAACACTCCATTCTGCGAATTTTACACCTCCAAGCAGTTTTTCAATTCGCAACGATTGCTGCTGAATGACGGGAAAACTGCTCGGAACGTCATCATTCATTCCATTTTCACTCTATTATTTTTTTTTTAATGTAGATCTAGCACTACTAAATTACTTACGAGTAAGTTTTGCGGAATAATTCATTCGCAGTTGACATTTTTCTCTGCTCGCGTATTTATTTCGAATCGCTTATCACGAAATGTTGAAAATGCGCTTTTCATGCGGTTTAATTATCGCGTTCCGTATTTTTATCGCTTGCCACATAAATCGCATATTTATTAATGTTCCGCACAATGAAATGCAAATTTAATGGAGGAATGAATTTGAGTGGCACGATTTTCCCTCATTTCACAGAATAAATATTCAAATATTTTAAATAGGAACTTAGTTTATTGAGATTAATCATCAACAATTTTGCAATAAATAAAAAATCAATTTGATCTAGTCATAGTAATCGGAACGAATGCGACTTCTTGTGCGATATGAAACTGGAGTCCAATGATCGAATGTTGTCAAGAGGTCGTAGAATCTTTGACCAGGACACAATGTTGCTTGAGCTTGACTATGGCCAATTAATTTATAATCTTCGCTGATTTTATTAGACCTCACTCCGTAAACAATTAATTGTCGCAATGTATCTAAGGCATCTTTATTAGGCAAATGATCTAAAATGTTCAAAATTAATAAAATTGCATCATGGGAAAACAAAAATAAATACCTGTAAACATCCCTGTGATACAAATCCCAATACTTTTCGAATTGTATCCGGTTGCATGACTTCCGGTAATACCCCAACCGCGTCCTTCATACACATAACCATCTTCACCAATCTACAAACAAAAATTTCATTGAAATTTTCTTTTTTGGTGACAAAAATTCGTGATATCTTACAACAAAATTGTATCCAATATCATCCCATTTATGTGTATCCATATGGTAATTCTGGAATGACTTCACCAACTTTTTGCATTTCTCCTTGCTGTTGCACGATCTGGTAGCACTGTGATGGACGACGACGAATGGTGCTGGAGATTCTTTCAATGGTTCGATGGCTTTTGGTTGTCTTGCACCCCATTCTTCACGCCAGACAATGTCGGGCATTTCAACTGCAAATTTTGTAACGGCGCGTTGGCTTTAAAATGAGTTTGCGAGGAATTTAGTTTAAAACTAACCTGTTGCTCGCACATGGTGCACTGAAGCAAGCGCCATAAATAATTGCGCGAGGAGAAAAATATCCCTGAGTTTCGTATTCAACATTTTGCACTATTTTCGCGAACAGTACCAGTGGTGGTATTATAATGAATGGAATAAAAATTGCAAACACGTTGTTGTTTCGGTGTAGTTACGTAATGTGCACACTCGTTCACTAAACTGGTTGTTGGTACAAACTGATGTTCCATTCGGATTGCTCAAGTATTTATTGCTATAACATATCGTTATCGTTGCCGTAGTCAAATTTGTGTGTAAATCCCAGCGAGGATATTTATTATTTTGCGGCATTTATCAATTTGCGTTGCGTATCAATTGTTTTTTGCGACGTTTGGTGGGAATTACTTTTCGGGATGCTCATCAAGGCAGATGATAATTATGGTTGTGGATCGTGTAATTTACGCTGTTTACTAATTTTTTAATCAGCTGGATTGTAGAATGGGAAATTATAAAATACAATTATATATTTATAAAACTGGCATTCGTTCTCAGAGAATCAAACGAGCATCTTTTCAGTTCAAAGACTTCGTAGAAAAGAAACTTTCATTGAAAAATGTAAGATATTTTTTAAGTATTACTAACAAAAAAATATTTGAAAAATTTGGACATTTCTAAGGTGAATAGAATATCATTTTATTTATAAATAATTGAGGTATTTTTATATCACTATCATTTCCATCACTTGATTTCTTTTTGATAAAATAGGGTATCAAAGAATTACTATAGAATTACGAAAAATATTTATTTGATTAATAAAATTATTGACAATTGTCGATAACTCTCTGGGAGTTATTAGAAAATATATTATTATAATTATTAAAATTATAGGATCAACATAAATACATTATTGATAATACGAATTTGAAATTTAGAACAAAAGTTATAGATGTTATAAAAATGAAGTTCTAAAGTAGATTCATTACGTTTTAAGAAATTAATACTTAAGTTATAAAATTTACTTTTTTTGCAAAAATTTAGGGATTTTCTTCTCTTTCATGGATGAAGATATTTAAGGGCCATATTAAAATAGTAGCATTATATCAATAATATTTTATTTATAAATATTTCAGATTTATAAATCACTATCATTCTCATCATTCGCATTTCTTTTTATAAAATATGATATCAAAGAAAAATATTTTATTAATGAAATTATGGGATCAACATAAATAAATTTATTGAAAATACGAATTTGAGAATTCAAAGCAAAACTATAAAATTTATTGGAAGAAAAAAGAGAAAAGAATTATCAATATAATAGCAATACAAAACGCGAGAAATAAAACCACAATTTATAGTCCAATCTGGATTCCATGACCGTTGAAATACGTATTGCATTTTTGCGAATATTCCCTGCGACAATTCTGGAAGGAATGCTTTATTCTGGGGAGTGCATGTGATGCTGCTCTTATCAAAGCGACTTGTGAAAAGAAGGAAAATCAAATAAAACGCGCACACATAAATTTGATGTTCATTGTCGTTCATGAGATATCATAAACATTTTATATAAGAGCGAATTCATGTATTCTAAAAAGATGAATATATGAGATAAGATTCATAAAAAAAATATAATAAGTAATATTGAAAACTAACACTAAACTGTTATAAATACAGTTCAATTACAGTTCATAAGTCCTTAATAATAATAATAATAATAATATATTTTCTGGGAGCACCCAGAGGGCATAAATCCATATTTATCGATTAGTTGTTCATTCCAATTTTGCAGTATGAGTTGATTACTTAGGCCGAGGATATTGAAAATGCAAATAAATTTAGATGCTATCCGAAATTTGCAACAATGGCCTTATGGTGTTAAGCACTTTGTTGCCTGGACAATTTTGGTTAATTTCAGCGGTTTTATGTCCAATCACCTTGGAATCGTTTGCAAGTTTTGTGATATTTTTTCCAAATTCAATTAACTTTATAAGAGCCTGAATCGAAGCATTAGATGGTACTGTATCTGTTAGAAGAAAAAAAGAAGGAATTAAAAATATATCGAGAAAAAATTATAAAACTGAAATAGAGATTATCCAAAGTCTTAAAATATTAAGAGGTTGTAATTGAACATCTATTGTTGAATTTTCTGCCGAATGACATACCCTTAAAACGTCCAATCAGGCAAACACTAATACTTTTGTGACTAATTCTGCCTGCCTGTTTGCTATCCACGTCCCATCCGCATCCCTCGTAAACGACACCATGATTACCAATCTACAAATCATATGTACCAGCAAATCATACAATTTGTAGAATCAATGCTTACCAAAAAATTGTAGCCAATGTCATTGAAGCCTTTATATGTCATATGATCATCTTGTATCTGCTGCACTTTCCTCTTACAATCGTCGTCTGTCGAGCACGAATTCGTCTGCGAAATATGTATGACAACATGTGTGGCTGGTCTGGTTGGCCTAGTAGGAACATTTGCTTTTGGTTGCAAAGCATTCCATTGGTTACGTGGTATAATACTGAGATCTACAAAAACAACCAGAAAACATCTCTTCATTCGTTTACGCAATCATATAAACGATAGCAACCTGCTGATGCCATTATCAAGATGGCTAAACAAAAAATCATGGTCCGTGCAACAAGTTTGACAATCATTTTTCTTCGCGCACTCGTTTCTTATCAATTAAATAACCCAGCAGACAAAGTGTGTATGATGTACTGAAAGTGCGGGTTATTCCAGATGGTCATTTTATATACTCCCTGATTATGATGCAAAAATGTGGGGAATCCACGAATGCATTTTGTATGGGTCTTTTCACAATAAGAGACGAATATGTGTGATTAAGAAATATCAAGACCCACGGTCAAATTGTCCGCATATTTAATAATATTTATTGATATTGTTTGCCTGTTTGAACTTTTATATGTTACAACAAACTCAATTAAGCACAACTATATAGGGACCTTGATTAGCAAGTTTGCACATGTGCCATTTGCAAATTTGGCAAATTTTGTAATAATTGTTGTAATAACACATGATAAGATATTGTGATGATCATAAATTTAAAAATTCATTTCTTGACAAGTATATTACTAACAAAAGGAAAGCCTTATTGCTAAATATTTGCTGAAACGCGATTAATTACACTATGTGTGAAATCAGCCTTAAAAAGATTTGACCGCCGATGATAACTTTAAGAAAACAAGTCATCTAAAACAGTATTAGCGATAAATTATCGCTATGTATTTATAAATATTCATATTCATGTAACAATTAAAAGTAGCTAATCTAAAGTTCACGAAAACAAACTTTATCACAAGAAGCAACAAATAAATACCTAAAACCGCATCATAAATAAATCGCTAATTACGCATTCTCGTAAATGAGCAGCCTCATCAACCGGAAGTCATCAAACCACTCATATTCCCAAAGGGATCCTTCGGGACGGCTTTTAGGGTCCTGCAACCCAGTGGTCCCACGTTCGCACATAGTTGTACAGCTTTTGTCCGGGACAATCGGTGAAATTGGTCTGACGATGGGTTAGTAGCTTGTAATTGGGTGCAAGGTGGCCAACATCTACAGCACATTCGAGAAGGCGATCAAGTGCACCTAGGGCCTTCTCGTTCGGTAGCCATGCTACAAGAAGGAAATCAATCAGATCGATCAAATCAGAGAGTAGTAGCAAACAGAGAGTCTTACAAGTAAAATCTCCGAGGAAGCAAACGCCAAGGCTGAAGCTGTTCATTCGGGGCTCGTGTGTTCCTTGGTTGTACCAACCGACACCTTCGTAGACATTACCATCTTCGCCAATCTGCAAAGTTGATATTCTTATAGTTTGAGGATAGTGATGATGATTGATGGTTGAGATATCAACCAGAAAGTTGCTCTTAATGTCGTTTTAAGGGTTACTGGTATTCACCAGATCTTTTATATCTAATGTATCTGACGTGGTAGTATCCGGTATCCATCAGAAGGTTATGTCTAATGTCTTGGTAGTTGATGATTGTTTCTGTATCCACCAGAAAGTTATATCTATTGAGGTGGTGGTTATTGATGATATCCATCAGAAGGTTGTATCTGATGTTTCTATATATATCAGGTGGTTATATTCGATGTCTTGGTAGTTAGTGATACTTTCTAGAATTCACCAGAAATTAGTATCTAATGTGCTGGTGATTGTTGATAGTATCCACCAGAAAATTGTATCTAATATTTCTAATGTGGTGGTTTCTGGTATCCAACAGATATATCTAATGTGTTCATAGTTGATGATGGTTTCTGGTATCCATCAGATGATAGTACCTAATTTGTTGGTTTTTGATGTTGGTACTCACCAGAAAGTTGTATCTAATATCACGATAACGTCGATGACGTGGGGCATAACGCATATGGATCTTCTGAAGAGAACGAACCAGGGCACCACAATTCGCTTCAGAATTGCAAGTCGGTGTCGCCGAATGGTGCAGAAGGACGTGCGTTGCTGGTTGTATGTCCATGGGATGCGCCAGCGTTGGTCGAGCGTTCCATTCAGCCCTGCTAATTATTCGCGGACACGTCGCTGCTGCGAAAATTAATTACTTTGTTAGGACTCGAGTCACTTAATTGATTCTCTGATGCATTGCGTTTACATGATATTCGCTTAATTTTGTATACTCTTGCAACTGCATTGAGATGCAAATATTTTCTGGGGTCGGATTTTTAAGAGGGTCTGATGGGATTTTTAAGTGGTTGGGATGTAAATTAAGGTATTCAAGCTTAATTACAATAAAATGAAGTGAAACATTGAAGATTTTATCGTCAAGATAGTGGTTGACAATAAAACGATAATGAGAAACGTAATGAGAAATGTTGTTTCAAGTAAAATTGATGATATGATATTAGTAGATAAAATAGGCCGGTTCTAGATCAAATTGAAATTGCAGTAGACCCAAAATCTTGATCTAGAATCGGTCTATTCTATCTGCTTATGTTATTAAGGTATTTAAAGTACTTGAAGTTGTTGAATTTTTAAAATTTTTGTTTCATACATTTTGCAATATTATGTTACCTAAAGTACTTAAATTATCGAAGTTTTTGGAATTTTTGTTGGAAACATTTTCACATAAACAATTAATGCATTGGAAAAAAATTAATAGTTCATTCTTGGAATTTCTTTGAAATGTGTAAATGTTTCTAAATTAATTAAAAAAAAATAGTACTTACTGACTGATAAAATCATAGGAAACAAAATCAACACATGCACATACAACTTTTCGTTATTATTATTATTATCCATTTTGCAAACTAATACAATACACAAATATTAATTTATAATTTGCAGTCGTAACTCTATACTGACTGATTGATTAGAAGTGAATTCTGTAATGTCTCGTTACCAATTAAACGTAAACATTGCGCGCATCTTTCATTTATTTATTATGATGATACGATGCGAAAGTGTTAATAAACAACTTCAAAGAGAAAAATCTACTCGTGTCGCGAGCAATTCTCGTGCTTAAAAATTATTTCATTTGCAACGTCAAACAACACGAGCCATAATTTCGAATTGTTGATAAACGCGATTAGTGATAAATTGTTGACTTCTCGTAATAACGTTTTTATAAATGATGTTATATGCAATTGCGTTTTATTTATATGTGATGATTTATTTTAGATGTTCCTCTAGAAAAAATAAAATAAAAGAAAATTATTTATTTGATGGTTTTGCGTAATGTGTCTGATATTTCAAATAGTTGTAAATATATTTATTTATCAGAATTTATGGATTAGGATTTGTTTTGGTTTCTCAGCTATTAAATATTTTTGTTGATGTGTTGATTATTGAAGTCATCAAATATCTTAAAATAACTGTTAAAAAATTCTGGAATTTTTTAGTAATAAAATGTTTACCGAAATAGAAATAAAATTTAATAACTACTGTTTTTGAATCAACCAATCATAACAGAATAGTTTAAAAACAAACTATAATTTTGCAATTTTACAATTTTGAATTTTGTATTTCTTTCTTTTTTGAGTACTAATTTTGTATTTTGTTTCAGATTTGTGGTGGCAATGAGAAGGAAAAAGGAAAACTGTCTGGTGGCACCGAGAAGAGAAAAGCTGACGATGGAGAACCGAACAAGGACCTCAAAAAGGTAGGAAACTAAGAAATCTCATCATCAAATATTTGCCCCCCACAATTGCATTGCGCTACATTCTTAATAGTCTTGCAAAGATTAATTCTCGTACTGCAAATCCACGTGGGCAAATGTGTAATTGCCCGCAGAGTTCACCCACCTAACTACGCAGAGATAACTCCATAAAACAGGTAATACCAGATAACAAAGTCCTTTTCCGCGTTGAGTTTCTGGTGTAATGGCAGCGACAGAATGGCGGAAACAACGGAAATCGCGAATTATAATTACACCGGGGAGGAGGCCAAGGGAAATCTTCTTTCTCTGCGGAGGAGGAGGAGGAAGAAGGCCGAGGCATTGTGATTGTGATTGCGCTCGCCGAAGAAGACTAAAGAGCACAATTAGAATCTTGCGGTCGGGCTGTTGCGTTTGGCATGGACGACGCAGAGGAAGAAGAAAAAAAAGTTGTAGAAACGCAAGGATGGTTTGGCTTGCCTAATTTCTCTCTCTTCGTTGCATACTTTGTGCGAGCGTTTTGATTGAATTGCAGGACGGGGAAAAGACGCGTTTGAGGCATTTGGGAGTTAATAGGGCCCAACCCGATGCGATGCGATGCAATGCTCGTGCTGGAAATGGAAAGCAAAAGCGGAAAAGCTTTTTGATTACACGTAAATTAATGAAACCCCCCAGACGTCTTCAATGCTCACTCACCTCCTGTGCGTACAATTCGTGGCATTTAAATTAAAACCGGATTCGTTTCCATGCGGATTTTAAATGCAGTTTTATCCTTTTCAAGAGTTGATGGTAGGGTTTCAGGATAATATTGATATACATTTAGTTTTGAATGCTATTTGGCTTCTTCGGCGAGCGCAATCACAATCACAATGCTATTTAATTGCTCGGAAATCTTCAGAATAGAATTTTAATTATATCTCCATTTAGTAAAGTATTCGCACAGTTAAATTTCAAATCTAGAAATCAACTTTCAGGATTTTCATTACACTTGTTTCCAAAATTGGGTTTAGGTAGAAGTCTCTAAGAAAAATTTTTAATTCTATCTATTTTTGCAGTCGTGACAAAAAATTCTTCTAGGGAGTAAACCCTACACATTTTTTGATAAACAGTGAAATTCAAGTCTGCTAATTAAATTGCAAGATTCTTTTAAGAGGGAGATAGAGATTATATAATAATCCTGTTTGTGAAATAGTCTTTATTATTGATGGAATATCTCAGGATAATTTTTCTTGGTCTAAAACTTTATTTTAAGGACGTCTTCTACAAATATTGAATATTGTTTAAAGTTGTTGATCCTCTTACTGAAATTACTGAATTAATCGACTATAGTATCTATCCCAGAATTAGTCCTTTTTCGTAGTTGTTTCTTTCTTGCCTAAATATTGCATAAAATTTATAAAATTAATTTTAATCCCACGTGATCTCACGTTTGAAATCTATTTTTGCATTAGTTACAAAAAAAATCTTCTGGAAAATATGCCTTATACGTTTTTGGCAAATAGAAGTTTAATTTCCAGATTTTGTAGAATACCTTTGATGCTTCAACTATTGAAGTGTTATAAAGTTTATTTCAAAGATATCTTCTATAAATACCTAATATTTGAAAATGTGGACCTTCCCTTGAAATTCTGAAATAGTCAACTCTAGTAGCTATCATAGTAATTGTCCTTTTTTGTTGTTGTATTTTTCTTGTACAAAAATACCTCATTCATTAAATTAATTTTGATATTCATTTATTCTGGCATCGGTAAAAAAATGCATTTCCGGAATATAAACCCTACACTTTTTTAACAAACAGATAATTAAATTTTCAGATTCTGTAGTCTCCTGAGTGTGTGAAAAGGTCCATTTATCCTAGGGATAAAATATCCTCATATCTTGAATCGTTTAACCCGTTCAAGCTTGTAGACTTTATCTCAAACATGCCTTCTAGAATTTGCATTATTTTTTGAAAATTTGACGTCCCACTGAAATTCTGAAATAATCCACTATACTGGCTATCCTAGAAGTTGTCATTTTTTTGCCGTCGTTGTTTTTTCTTGCATAAAAACACCATCCGATCAAAGTAATAATCCCCAGAGCTTTGCATCCACATTTAGTCACTTGTTGGCGCTTGGAAATGAAGCATGTAACTTAAGCTCGAAGCGGGAGGATTTCCAGCTTGAGCATCCATTAAAATCCGCACGCTCCATGTGCCACATGGACCAACAAACAAACACATTGCATCGTCCTCTCTTGCCAAATTGCAACCCCCAACACACACACCCACACATCTTCCTGAACCAACAACCGACCGACCATCTTGCCCATTTCCGCCATCACCGTTTTTGCCATCGTTCCGTTCCGCGCGGATTTGTTCTTCGCTAATGCGCACACTTATTGCCTTAAAACTTCGACCAAACTGGACCGATCCTTGCGTTATCCCTCAATGCTGGTCGCATGGATTTTTGCATTTGCTTTCGAGGAACTTATTCATGGGCTGCCAGCTTAATATCCACAAGATGACAACCCAATATTTGCATGGAAGTAAAATTTCCTTCCTGATATTTTTCATATAATTTTGAGTATGGTTTTTGGTGGGAAAAAGGAGAGGAATTATTTTGAAATTAAGCATAAATAAAATGCCCAACGTATGGATTTAACGAATGCCAATTAAATTTCCGCTGTTTTTGCGCTTCAAGCTTCAATTAGTCCAATTTGCTTCCTGATTTTTGTTTCCTGCCAATTTAAAATGCATTTTGTTGTCCTGCATTTAGTTCTGTTTCCTGTTTTTCCGACTTTATGGAAATATAAATGAAAAACTGGTAAAAATAGAATTGCAGAATTTAATTATGGAAGCTTGGATATGGATATTATCTATCATTAAGGGACATTAAGGATTCGGATTTTATAGTCTTCATGATTCTTGAATAACGAATCTAATTATTTCAGTATGAAACATTAAAAATCCATTATTTTAATTATTACAAAAACATCTACAGTTTTTTTGTATTCTCTCATTTTCCTCAACTCAGTTTTAATGAGGAATCGAAAATATTATGTTTTCAACTAGGAAAATAATTTCTGGAATAATTTTTACTGTCGTTGGTTTTTTCGATTTGATATTTCAAAAAACATTGCAAAAATATAATCTGAAACGATAATCACAAGATTATATCTTTTAAAAATAAATATTTGCAAAAAAAAACTTTGTAGCAAAATGCAATCAAAAAGTTGTCTGATTCTTCAGCATTCGAACAAAAACCGAAACAAGGCCGAACTGAAAATTGCCTTCGAAAATTGGAAAAGCTCCAAGCTGGGGGCATTTGAAGGAAAACATAATTTCCTCTCGTCCATCCCGTTTTCGTCCACTCGGACGCCGATGGCGAATCCTCGACTTTTCTTCCTCTACTTTTTTTTTCTCTTCTCCTCCTCCATTCGCCCAAATGTTTATCTTCCGGTATCATTCAATTTACGTTCGCATTTCTTTAAGCATTACTGCATTATATAAAGATGCAATGGTTGGGGGTGGATGGTGGAACGGATGGGTCCACCCCCGTCCGACCGTCGATGGCATCAAAAAGGAGCAAAAGGCAAAATCAATAATATCATCCTTTGCGAAGGCATCTCGACAACATCATCTCCTCCCGCACTCTCATTCTTCGGCTATTCTCCATACGCCTATATCGCGACGATGGCGGCGCTTGCGGGGGCGGCACACCACCTACATACATGTGCGGCCCTTATGCCATAATAGTAATCTCGTGTGTAGTGTTGTTGTCGAGAGGCGGAGGCGGCGACGACGACGACGAGCGCGGAATCACGTTCGGTTATGAATAAGATATGCGTCCAATTTCGTTCCATCCCGTCGAGCGAATCGGGACCCGACCCATCCAAGGACCACCGCCGGCAGCCCAAGTGCACCGTGAGATGCGTCCCTTTTCACTCGTTTATTCCGTTCCTTTGCGGAGGTTTGCCCTCGTCGGATGCAATGGCCTTATCCCATTACAATTTTGCGCACTTTTTTATTCATCAAACTGAGTGTTCTTAAACTTGTTTCCTGCTACAGAATTCGGCTAAAGAATGCTCTACTTGAAAATACATTGAATTATCTACATAATTTTCTTTTTTTTTACTGGGAGATTTACTTCATTGAAATCCAAGACGGTTTCTTTTTTGGTATTTTTTTCTCGAGGTGGTATCAAATTTTAGTAGCAAAAATTTACCGGTTCTAGACGTGTGCTCGTCTATTGCACCCCCTCAGACTCTCATCTTGATTCTTTCTACAAAATTTTGCAACATTTTCTAAACAATTAAATACCCCTAAAAACTGGATACATTTGAGATTCAAAATCCAAAATGTTGGAAACTGACACCATCAATCCCTGATTTTTATTTAGTGAGACATTTTTTTTTAAATTTTGGGAAATAATTTTCATCGTTATCCTTTCATTTCAAAATATCTTTTAGAATATCTTTTTGAATCCTTGTTTCCATTTGCTCCTTGGTCGCATTTCGATGCATACTGAAGTAATACGAGGAAATGGGAGATGGGAAAATATTTTCTTTGAATTTCTCTGGTATACATCGAGCATAAGCTATGTAGATAACATATCAGGGATGAGGAGGATGAAATGCCAGATGGGTCACCACACTTCAGTTGACATCCTTTGGACAGCAAACAAGCGTGCAGGATACCAAATAAACATGAAGGCGAACGAATGCACACACATATCAATTTTATGGTCAGACCTAATTTGTTGGTCATGTTTTCCATGTGACGTTCGTTCGATTTGTTATTTTTCTAGTGTTACAAAATAATTGGTTGATTTTAACCAAGGTCATAGTCCAATTATTTTGTTATTAAGTTTCCTTGGTTCATTATTGATATTTTTTTCAAAGCAAATGAAGTTTTGTAATTTTTAATGGCAGTAGTATTTGTATTTAAATTAACAATTAATTTCAAAAGTTTTGAAAAAGGAATTCATGAAAATTCAGTTGCAGAAGTAGCAAGAAATATCTACATTTTTTGATTTAGAATTCTGAGAAGTTTACGACTTTTTGATAGTCAAAAACCTAATGAATTGTTTATTATTTAATTGATTTTTCATCATTTTTTCATACTTTCATACTTTTTTCAGTATATAAAATTTTTCGATGTTAAATTTTTCGTTCAGCAAGTATAATAAAAATCAATCAGGATTTTTCTACAAAAAATCTTATCTGAAAAAAAGCTAAACTTATGATTACAAAACAAAAGATAAAGATAATTCTTGAACCTCATTAGCGCATCTAATCACAAAAAAAAATAACTTCAATTTTAACGACGTCTCAATTTTGCCATTAATCTTCCCTCACACCTTTTTGCGAAAAATACCAACGCAATTGAAACAGTTTTAATGACGTATGAGGTGGAGATGATCCATTTTTAACTAAAGCCATTAGCACATGGTAAAACTATCAGAAAACTTTTCTCATTTGCTCGTGCGGGGAGTCGGACGGACGCATTTCTGACTTGGCTGGCGTCGACGAAATTAACGACTCAATAAACTGTTTTTGGGCAAAACAAATCCCATCCGCGATGACGAAAGTAATCAAACCAAAAAGCATGCGTGTCAGAGAGAGTCGCCTTTACATCATGATGATATCCTTGCAAATCCATTCTGATGGCTGCCGGGTGTGATTCCCCTTGTTCAATTGTCAGCACCATTCTGGTTCATTCGTTCATTCGTTTTAGTAGGCAGACAAATTGTCAGTGACTTTTGGGCGAACGAACAAGGTAGATGATAATAGTTTGAGTTTGCGTGCTTTGCACGAATTGTACAAATCGAAAAAGTTTCCAATTTGGAAATTGTATATATCTAGAAGAACCTCCCTTAACATGGCACTACCCCCATCATCACACTCATCAGTATAAAAGCACATTTGCCAGAAATGTTTTTGAATTACTTTTGCACAAAGTTTAGAAGGATAATGAGCGATTCATTAATCAAGTCTGATGTTGTCTAAAAATTACTTGTTTCGTTGTTTTGAAATTCGTGAATTATTACAGAATTCTGTGATGAACATCGTAGTGACAAAATATTCGCATTGCACACGTTATCGCAACTTCATTATAAGCTCGTGTGACGTTATTCTCGCGCCTAGCAACTAATTCTCGCACACTTGCAGACTCGATGATTTTGTATGCATCTCCAGGCTGCTGCAATATTGTCCCCCTGTTGTTGTTGTTGTTGTTGGTTGTTGTTGCTGTTTGTAAACATGCAGTCGGCTGCATCAGTGGATTTAACCGTGTCGAGGATAGACATCATCAGCGCCTCCGTTTATTTGTGCAAATGATTCGACTCGTCCTCGACGTTTCGCAGGACAATAGCATGGCTGGATGCAATGGGATTGAAGGGGGTGGTTGATATAGGGAACAAAAACGATGAAGGGGGAAGGAGGAGATTTGCATGAAGAGAGTCCCATGAATGAATGGTGGATGCAAATATTCATATTGCGAAACGTTCATTTAAGTGAATTATTTTTAACTTCAACATTTTTTTCTTCAAATTAATATATTAGGCATATTTTTTGAAAATTTAGTTAATTAGTTAACTTCAGTAGTTGCACAAACTGAAAGTCATTTTTAGTAATGTAATTTAATTGAGGATATCATCACACAAATTGATGTTGATGATTGATAATTTTGGTAATTGAAAACACATATTGCAAATTTCCAAATTGCGAATCGTTAATTAAATGAATTCACTTTAAATTCTATATTTTTGTCTTAAAATTGTTAAAGCAAAAGACATAAATATTTTTTTGAGAGTTGTTAAGCATCATGGGGTTTAAAAAAATAAATAGTTAACGTAATTAGTTAAAAGGACTCTTTAAGATTTTCCTAAGATCAGAAAATCTTTTATATCCTGTTTTGTCCTGTCAGTTCATTCAAAAATAAAATTGATACGAATCTTAAACTCAAGCATTTCTTTAATAGCACATTAATAGTGATGAAATTTTTAATAATGTAATAATTTTTATTAATAATTAAAAGTACAGATTGCAAATATTTATGTTGCAAAATTTATATTTTAGTGAAGAATTGAATTTGAATTCAACATTTTTGTCTTCAAAATGTCATAACATATATAATTTTTTTAAGAGTGTAGAGTTCTGAAAAAAGTTATCCTAATTAGTTAAATTTGTTGTCCATAAAATTAGAAAATCTGAAACATCCTGTTTCGTCCTGTCACTTCATTAAAAACTCAAATTAAAACGAGTCCTTAAACTCTCGCATTTTAGTGATAAAACTTAATGGACAATATCATCGC
Organism: Aleochara sp. GC000083; assembly: GCA_030264555.1. NCBI lineage: Eukaryota > Metazoa > Arthropoda > Insecta > Coleoptera > Staphylinidae > Aleochara > Aleochara sp. GC000083. Next base: position 42,524 of record JARJDZ010001619.1, read on the forward strand.
ACAAATTGAATAAAACCCGTTAATTATTTCAGTAATTAAAATCCCATAATAACACCTAACCCCACCTTGAAGGACAATAATGGTTGACCACCCCAAACGAACCAAAATCCTTCAATTGTTTAAGAACACGAAGAACGAGATTTAATTAATACCAGCATAATTACACAACAGTATAACTACGGACTTCTTTCATAATCGTAATCACGTTATCAGCAAGGTATAATTACTTTAGGATATCCTCCCATTTTCCATTTTCCAGGAGCACTTATCTGGAAGCTTCATCAAGAGATCCTTTGCCTTGATGCGCAATTTTCATAGATCATCTTCATAAATAAATGATGAAACTTGCAGGCTTCACAACATTCCCATCCTTCTCTTCTCTTTTCATCCTTCCCTCCCATGTTGTTTAACATCACTTCCATCCAGGACCAGCATCTCCATAGCAGGCTGGTAGCTGCTAATCCAGGATGGAAATAAATTGAAAACTATATAGCTGAATGAAGAAATTACACGCGTACTTTGAACGTTTTGAACACGCCCTTCTCGGGCAACAAATACTGCAAGCAGTGATAATGGGCTAATTAATGGGCTGTGATAAACCATTACAATGGTCGATCGTGGACCACCTAAAATAATAATTAGAATATTCGGAAATAATCGCTGAATGATTAATTGCCTCACGCAGGTTTCGAGATTAAGACCTCGTTTATTCGCATCCTATCAGCCACAATATGAGTGGGTGGTTGTGGATGGAATGTGTACTGGAGTTTCTTGTACATGGGTTGGTGATGGAGGGCGAGGGTGGTTTCCTGGATGATGGGAACGAGTCCTGCCATGGATGGTGCAATTTCACTTGAAGCAAGACTTGCGCGCAAGAGGGCTGAAAGCATATCAAGACGGATTGCGGTCGGTATTGTGGATTTATCTCGTCGTTGTATCGTTCGTTAAACTCTGAACATTGTGTTGGTGGTTTGTCCTATCCCATCGCTATCCCTTATGGGATGGTGGTTTACATTATGCTAGTAACTTGGATTTATGTTTCTTTCGTTTTTTAAGGGTTTGTCTTCTCTGGTTTACTTAATCAAAAAAAAAATTCAGTAGTTTGAACACTTCAGAGTTATATCTTCAGAAAGGATACTTCCAATTCACGTCTTAGAAATGATAGAATTTTTTCTTGATTACTAATGACGTGGCATGTCTTGAATTTTGAAATCATTCGTATGTTTTTTTTATTATTATTATTTTTTTTTTTTTGGAAAATTACTATCATATTTTCCTAAGTTTATCAGAAGTGAGAGTATGATAACAGTTGAAGATATCCAGATTATATTTAATATTAGTTGGAATCTTAAGTAAATCTTAAGTAATTTATCTATCAGTTTGAACCAGAAGAACTTATCAAGAAGGATTTTCAAACATCTGAACTTACTTTTCCTAATTACACATTTTTTCCATTCAAACTGTTTTTTAAGGCATAGAAAAGTTGATTAGTATATAAGAGCAATATCTAGGGAGTAACTGTTAACAGTTAAAGATATCCAAATTGTATTAAATATTAGATGAAATATTAAGTATTTTTTTGAATTACCTATCATATAATGAATAACTTTAATTATCTCAGTTTAGTCTAGAAAAACTTATCAAGAAGGATTTTTCATTATCCTGTTTGAATTGCTGTTAAAAATTGTAGATTTTTTCGTTCAAACAATTTTCTAATGAATATAAAAACTGATTGTAACTGATATCAATAGAGAATATCCTGATTGCATTAAATACTACGTAAAATCTTAAGTAACTTTCATTTATATGAATTACGTATCCGGTTTGGGCTAGAAAAGTTTTTTAAAATTTCCAAGATATTTCATACAAGAAGTTTTGTAATGAATTTAAAGGAAACATCTAGAAAGTAACTGATAACAGCTGATGATATCCAGAATGATTAAATATTAGTTGGAATCTTATGTAACTCCCATTTTTATCAATTTGCTGTCGTTTTGATCTAGAAAAACTTATCAAGAAGGAGTTTTAAATAGTCTGCCTGATTTGCTCTTCTATATTGAAAGATTTTCCTTTCAAAAATGTTTCTAAGAAAAAAAATGTGAAGAATGTGGGATATGATAAAACAGACCTTGGATTTTAATAACTATTTCTTGAGCCAACAACACCAGCAACAGTTTTTAATTAGTTTATTTATCTTTCTCTCTTGATAGTTTTTTGGGTTATTTAAAATGACTTTTTAATATTTTCAATTTTATATGTTTAGAATATTCTGAAATATCCTATCAGTACAAAAAAGGCTGTAGCCTCTATATTTTGTAATATTATCTAAATTTCCAATTGTACCTCATTTGTTGTTCTATCCATAGGAAGGATAACTTCAATATCCATTATCCTCCTCGAAAAAGGATACGTTATATGAAAGAATGAAAAATTGACGAGACGTTTTGCAAGCACCCACTTAAAATTGGCATTCAATTCACATTTTCCATTGTCCTCCTTCTCGGTAGTTGCTCCAAACAAAATAGCATTTAAGTTGTTATTTGTTATTGCTCTCAAAGAAGCATCGAAGAAGCCATCGTTTGCAATATTGCCGTTCAAGAAGAAGTAGGTACCTCGCATTGCATTCCCGAAATAAATACCCCCATTACATTCGCTGTTATACTGCGCTCGTTGTTATTATAATTGGGTCTCATGCACGTCCCATGCTTTCTGTTTTTGCCCACTCACTCACTCGCTCGGCTATTGGAAAAGTTCGCCCCGGAAATGGAGAATTCAACGTGCGGAAATACATTTTCTTCGATACCACCCATACACCCTCAAAAAAAAAAATCGTAACAATATTCTTGTTATTCCATTGGAATACTCTTCATATTCTGCGTGTTCTTATACCTTGTTATTGTAATGAACAGCGATAATTTATAATTAAGGACGCATAAAAATCTGTTTTTGTTGGATACGATACCATTCGCGATAAATAAAGTTATAAACAGAAGGGCGGACAAAAGAAAATGATTTAAGAGCTTTTCTATTTATAGTTGTTGAAGGTTCTTTCATTTCATTTTTTTTTTCTTCCTGTGATAAGCTTATGCTTTGCTTTCTATGAACTGGTTGCTCCTTTATGATTTAGTCACTTCTCTAGTAGGAAATGTTTTTGCGCTCCTTGTGCAAGTTTTTATTTGGGTCAGTTGCTGTCGGTCGGAAGAGGAATCGCATTAAAATTCCGCTCAGGTTGCGTCTTTTTCGGCCCGTAAATAGAAAACGGATGAATTTTGATGGGAGGAAAAACGCATTCCGGGATTTTTCGGACATTTTTTTTTCTTCGTTTACTATTTTCTTTGTTTCGAATGCGCAAAAGTGCGCCGCTCTGTGCTGTTTAATCAAATAAATGGATTAAATAATGCACAACAATGGAATGAAGCTGAAATGTAATTCATCTCGTCTTGGAGATAAAAGACTTTTTTCGCGTTTGGCCGGAAGCGAAAGATGGAAGATTCAAATGTTCAACACCGTGTTGTTTGCTCGAGTTGGTGGCTTACAGATATTACAAGTCGTTTGGTGGAAACAAAGAATTGTTTAAAAGGACTGGGATTAGGATAAAATGGAATTGTTCAAGCTTATAAGTTACTGTTTATTTTAATATTAGTAACAATCAATTCAAAGCTTTGCAAATTTAAACATTCTTAAATGAATGATTTGATTACAGAATGAATTAATTGTTAATTGATAATTTACAAAACAATTGATATCATTCCTTTAAAATATATGAAGGTTGATACATTTTCCTTAATGTATAAAATGATATGAATTAAATAATTTTATATTATATCATTACGTTTTCACTTGAAAGTTATTGAAATTATTTATTGAATTTCTAAATCGTATTCATTAAAAAATAGTAAATTTTAAGTGGTAATTGATAACTCATGCATTCAAACTTTCTTTTAAAAATTTACAATGAGAAAACTTTGAAAGAATTGGTTAAATTTTTGGCTTCAACCTTAATATTAAAATTTTGGCAGAACTTGATATTTTACATTTTGATTCCTTCTAGTTTGTTCTTTGATGATATCAGACAATTGAAAAAAAGTTTTTAAATTTTTTCATGAAAAATTATTACCTGAACTAAATTTGAAGAAATTTTTGAATCCATACTGAAATTGAGTAATTATGAAAACTTTGAATTCCTATTTGTTTCTTGAAGATATAAATTAATATCGTGATAGTGATAATTTATAATTATCAAATACATTTACAACTTTTCAAATACATGTTTAGTTTAAGTTACTGAAAATTTACACTGAAATTCTATTTTAATATCAATTTCATTATATGCTTGAAGAAATTGCCATTTCTTTTGCAAAAAGAGATAATGTTGTTTTGTTGGTACTTTATTTTGCATGATAATTGATAGTTGTAACAGGAGTAAATAATTTTTTCCTTGAGAATATTTATGGTAAGGTTTTTAAATTGTAAATTGTAGCACTCTTATTAATGATCAACTTTGACAAAACTTATTTTTTTATATATATTAATTTCAAGAATGGATAATCATATGTCAATTGGTTTATTTCAATTGAAAACTTGTTAATATTAAACGTATTCATAGAATGATGTAAAATATTAATTTCTTTTTGTAAAAAAAATAATGATATCCAAATGATTATCTTTTTCTATTGACTACTGATAGTTACAATATTGAAAAATGAATTATCCTTTGGAAATATACCACCGGAAATCATCATAAATTAATCCTGACTTTCATAAAAGTCAAGTTATTTCCTTCGATTGAATTCATTGTATTACATGAAACATAACAACAACACATTTTTTCCTTCATTGAAAAATATCCTCCCACTCAAAAAAACTCGTCCACCATCCAAGTGAAAACCGTCGATTTCCATCGAATTTTCGCACGTGCAGAAAATCCGAATGTGATTGCATATAATGCCGCCTCTTTCTGGATGCGTACCGAATTTATTCGCTTCGAACGCATTTTCGCAACATTCGCAACATTCAATAAAGCCGTACATGCACAGGATGCGTGTTTGATGTGCAGCCAGAACCAGAGCCACCAATATTATATCGGTGGCGGCGTGCTGAGTGCCGCCTCCGGCCATCAGCCACCATGGTGGTGGTCGTAGTCCTAGTAGTAGTTATACGTGACTCGATCCTTGTTGACATTGAGCTACTGTTCGCCGCGGAAAAATCATGATTGATGAGGCCTTTGAGGTGAGCCATACATCAATGTCGCGCATAATCGGTTCGCAGTTCGCCAACACCAACCAACCAACGCCATCGCCTTCTTCAGCGTGCACGCACCATCGAAAGCAAGCATATTGAATGCGTTTCGCACGTTCGTTCGTCCTGTCGACTCGTGGGGCTTTTATTTCCACTCGGGCCACTGCCATCGTCGACAGGGGGCCAACTAATATCGATGGGCCATCGGGTCAGTCGGGTCCGCTTTTATTGGATTTATCTTTCGATCGAATTAATTTCTGGGTTTATATCTCACTATTCTAGAAATAACAGGGAAAATTTGCAAACTCAAACTGGAAAAGTTTAATATTGGAGGTATCATTTTGTCTATAAAGGCTTTCAGGAAGTCTTTACTTTAAAATTTCAATTTCATATATTTTTGATGCAAGAAAGACACAAGAAAATATTTTTTTCATTGTAATTTTCGAATGGGTTTTTAGACCAGGGTTTCTCAACATGACCGAAAAGGGCAATTTGGTCCTTAAAAGGGATAATTCACAAATAGACTCTTAAAACTTATTATCCTTGTTATGGTACTTTATGCAATGAATTGAATCAAAAGAAATTTCGACATTCAAGTAAGCTGTAGCAAAGTTAGGAGTAATTTATAACGACTTCCGAATGTATCCTTCTAAAGGATAATTCATTTTTCAGTAGGATTAAAAGCGGAAGTCAAAATAATTCCACCGAATAAGTCGGAAAAAAATCAAAATTGATATCTCAGAATAAAATATACCTACAGAACATTTCCTTTTTTAGTTGAATAAGGTGAATTTTCATTGGGATTAAAAACGTTAAGTTAAAATAATTCCATCGAATAATTTAGAAAAAAAATCAGAGTTGATATCTTAGAAAAAATATATGCCTACAGAAAGTTTCTTTTTTGTTGAATTAGGAAAATTTTAATTTTGATAACTCATTTTTCAGTGAGATTAAAAGCGGAAGTCAAAATAATTACACCGAATAATTCAGAAAAAAAATCAAAGTTGATATCGCAGAAAAAATATATACCTATAGAAATTTTCCTTTTTTAGTTGAATTATGAGAATTTTAATTTTGATAACTCATTTTTCAGTGCGACTAAAAACAGAAGTCAAAATAATTCCACCGAATAATTTAGAAAAAAAAAATCAGAGTTGATATCTTAGAAAAATATATGCCTACAGAAAATTTCTTCTTTTTTAGTTGAATTAGGAGAATTTTAATTTTATTAACTCATTTTTCAGTGGGATTAAAAGCGGAGGTAAAAATAAGTTAATATCTCAGAAAAAAAATATATACCTATAGAAAACTTCCTTTTTTAGTTAAATTAGATCATTTTTAATTTTGATAACTCATTTTTCAGTGGCATTAAAAACGGAGTCAAAATAATTCCACGAAATAATTCAGAAAAAAATCAGAGTTATATATCAACAGCAGAAAAAATAACTACCTACAGAAAATTTCCTTTTTTCATTTCATTTGAATTAGTCGAATCTTAAGGGAAGCTTTTTGCGTGTTATGACCCATATCAGAATGTCAATCCGCTCAATGTGATTATTAAGGTAATACCTCGACCATTTGACGTGCTACCTTTTGAATCATCGACTCATTGTACCCCGGTTGAATTCATTCGAATTCCCCGAGACGTGTCGACCATTCAGCTTGATGTTGATGTTTATTGGCGTGGGCGTCCATGGTACACGAAAAGGCACAAAGGATCAGCCGAAAGCAAGAAGCTCTCTGAAGTGTATATGCCTTCAGCGGGCCTAATGTAATATGATAATTCGTTTCTTTAGCAACATCAAACCATTCTTACCTTCTCCAACCATCCATCCATCCATCCACCCACCCATCCATTCATGGAGGTGGGATACAATTTCGACACAATGCCGAATCGATTTGTATATTGTGCGCGCCGATTTATTGAGTCCTGAATAAAACATTATTATAAGCAAATCGAACGAAAAGTGTGCGCGCACGCTGCCTGAAGATTTATAGCCGTTTAATCTCGCCGCCATCTTGACTTCTTCATTCGTATAAATACACTTTATATCAAGTTATAAAAAATAAATTTAGTATTTTTTACAAGTTCCACGAAGGATTTATGATTTGTTGTCTTGTTTTTTTGGTTTTAATTCGGTGACAGTTGGATGGAAGGATACACTCCAAAAGTCCAATATGGCCGACTCGTAAGAAAGGAAAGTTTTTGTGAGAAGGACTTCAACTGACGACAGTTTCTTTGGACTTAGAGACGCATTAGTTCTTGTAGTTTCTACTCGTAGAGTATCATTATCACTCTTATCTATACTCACCTAAACATACACGATAAATCCTCTTTTGGTTGAGCAAAAACGGGAGCAAAAAGGACTAGGATTCATGGGTTAGGGACGACCTCAAAAGATTTAACCTTTGAATCACAAAATGTGGTTCCAACATGAGGTTTTGACTTAAAGATTTCAAGACAAACCTTACACATTGAAAATGGAGACTTTTAAGTTAATTAAAACTTCAATTATCCTTGAGATTTTCCAGGAATTTTAACATGGATAAAAATGAAAAATGATCCATCCAGTAAATTAAATACGAAATTAATAGGATTCACTTAACTATTCGTGTTTTATGCAACAGACCCCAAAAATCTGGATATAAATTTAAACAGTATGCCGCCCCTTTTTTCACGCCGCTCCGGCAATTTTTCACAATTTCACCTCGAAAGTCTTAAAGCATACGCACGCGGTTTCCCAACATGTACGCGCAATAAAAAACCGAACTTTTATGGCTTAAAACGATGTTGTAAATCATTGTATCGAGTTATAAATCGTCCTTAATATGCATACCCATAAAAAACAACGATTTGCATTTGAAATGAAATTTATGATTGAAGAAAATCAAAAAATAAATAAATTCCATTAAATTAATTTACGAATTTAATGGATTTTATTTGCTGAATGAAGAAAACGAAAATATTTTTGGTGGATTCCCATTTTTTTGCATTTTTTCCAAGTTGATCAAATCCCTAATTTTATTTCTTTGTTTTCAGGTGAGTCAACTTTTCCATCGCCGCTAGGAAAATTCGTTCGGGATTTGCAGTCAGGTGAAATAAGCTTCTCATAAACATATTTTATTTACGCCGCAAAAACCAACCGGCAATTTATTTGCTAATGCTGATGAAATAAGAGCCCAACGTCCGCTCGCCTAATGTCTCCTTATGTTTTCTTTGTTTGGGGATATTGAAGGTGGCATTCGGGGCGGAAAATGGTTTTGCTTCCTTGAAGGAATATTCGCAATTCGCGATAATACAAGTTCGTTGAAAACTCGCGAGATATATAAATAACAACAACTGGATTTAAGACAGTAATTCATTCTTAGTTTCAACGGATAACAACAATGACGTATTTAATTTGCTAATATTTTTCAAAGATTAGATTTGCAAAAATAACTTGTAGTGATTTCAAATGGGGTTTTACACCTCTGCAATTTATATCAGCTATTTCCGTCTAGTTCTTTCTTTCCTTCTTGTTGCTCGCTTTTTTTTGTTATTATGAAGATTATTTCGCAACTGGCACCGACAAATATGCAAATTGCATAATTGGTGGAAGTAGCAGTAGGACGTGGCTGGCAAAACCACCTAAAAAACGCGCCAGACTGGGCTGGTGAAGGTTTTAATTTAAATTCACTCTCATATTTCATCTTGCTTGCAGACGTTTATGTCAGTGTAACACGTTCATGTCGGAAATATGATTATATTTTATATAGGGTGACTTCTTTGGCTTGATACCAAAAAATTACTAAAGTCCAGGTGGTTCTAGAATTTTTTGATGACACCCTTATACAAGAAAAATTATTGTTGAGTACTCGTAGCTTCATAGTTTTCTAGAAAGAATCTTTAGAAACTATTTTCTAAAGGAATCTTGGTAACAATAAACATGGGCGAAATTATTTCTGAGTGAGAATGTATTGTGAAGAAAATTGTGTAGAAAATGTAGGAATTTTCCACATTTGGTTACTATTAATATTTTGACCACGTTTTTGTATTGGTCATTAAATTATGAAATCATAAAAGTCTTCAACGAATGTTATCCTCAATTAATTCAGAATTTGATCTGAAATTAGTCTTTGAAAAGAAGAAATCTTCAGTTCACTTTTTCGCAGATAGATTGATTCTAATATTTTTTAGTTTTCATTTGATGATATTTAACAAAAATCTTAAAATTACAACCAAAAATATTGAAACAATCAATTTATAATTTATTGCTAACATTTTCAGAAGTCACCACGTTTTCTGAATTACTAATTAATATTTTTTTGGCAAAAATGTATTATCCTATCTAATAACATTTGGGACCAAATACAATCTCGGAAAATCATTTACAACTTGTCAGAGGGCAAACAAAAGGTTTGAATCGTGTCTGGAAACTATTATCACGGAATTTGCTATTAGCTCGTTGTTTATTGGCATTATTTCGACGCGAACAAATTTATCACTTATTTCGATTTGAGTTTCTCTTCGGCCAAGGGAACAATGCACAATAGAAACTCATTGTTTCCATTTGGTTTCAAAACGCGGTTGTTCGCCTTGATTTCCGTGAATGGAATTGAAGGGTATGGACCATGGACCACGATGGGAAAATATGACATCCAACCCTAGGTCCAATTCGGTTGCCAGACATTTGCAATCTAGTTAGTTGCCATAATTAATAAAATGTCAGGATACAATAGATGAGAGGGTCATACAAACGATGGCCTTATAGGATATAATCGGGGAATTGATATATTTCCGGTTGACTTGTAAATATATTGCGGATATTAATTAACATAAGGAATCATTTTTGCACAATTAATAATTTCAGAAAAATATAGAAAAAAGGAAAAAAAATTCTTAAAATTTGAAAGTTACACTTCTTAAGATTCTTCTTGCACATTTAGAATGAAGATCAACAGAAAAAGTCTGGAAAATGAGTCCCTAAAATTTGCAAATTGCACTTCTTCAGATTATTTCAGAAAATCATTTGTTATACTTCCAAAATATTTTCAAATTTCTAGAACAAAGATTAATAAACTCTGGAAATTGACTGCTTAAAATTTGCAGTTTGCACTTGTTTCAGATTATCTTAGAAAATCATTTTTATATTTCCAAGATATTTTCTAAAACAAAGTCCAATAGGAATTGAAAATTTTACTTCTTCAAGTTATCTTATAAAATCATTTTTGAAGTGAAAACTTCTTTTGGCGCGCTGTGCAAAAAATTATAGGGAGTGAAACGAGCTGGTATGTAACGCTCGGAATGAAATGCTCTTTCGGGTAAATTCGGTCCAGAGAGATCATGATCTATCAGTAGCATTCAGGGCTAGATTTGATTATGTCAAATGAATCGATTGAAAGTACAACAAAATAAA
>JARJDZ010001623.1:0-10755 GCA_030264555.1 Aleochara sp. GC000083
CTATTTGCGAAAAGTGTGCATTTTAGCGGTAAATTTAAACTTCTAATGTTGCTATCAATACTGATTGCTTCATTGATAAACTTGAAAGAAGTCCATATAAATTAAAACATGTATCAACTCAAATTAGTTGTAATTAAGTTGTTCAATAATCAACAACCATAATCTACAGTTTACCGTACTCAATACCGCAAAAACCGCACCATGGATTATAGTAATTTAAGTTGCTTAGACGAATTTTTGAAATTCCACCAGGAAAGTTTTAAAATTAATACGGAGAACAACAACCCCATTGAGAAAGCTGAGATCTCAAGTCAATACATTCAAACCTATAAAGGTAATGAAATCGACAATAAGGAGAACAGCAACAACTTTAACATACCTGTGCCACCAAATCATATCAATCAAGAAATGAATTCGGATACGTTAATTCATGAAATGGTGTATACTTTGGATAATTTAATTATTTCTACTGGTTTGTTACCATCATCATCACACTTTGCTCCTGCCATCAAATTAAGGATGAAGATACAAGCAATTGTTTTTAAGGCAAGTGAATTCTTTGATACACGCAAGAGGAGGAATCTTGATTCATTGACTTATTGTTCCGTTTGCAATCAGAAATTAAAAAAGAAAAATCTTCCTCGTACATGCATTGTTGGTTGCCTATTTGTGGAAAGTGTACATTTTAGCGGTAAATTAAAACTTATAATTTCGTGTTCGGTCGGGCATCAGCGAACTTATCACTCAGTTCCCACCATTTCAGCATCCCCCATTCCACCAACTACGGGTGGCAATGATTACTTCAATAGTGAAGTTTGAAGAATTTTTCATTCCAACAACATGATCAATTCAATCAGCATGGGTAAGTACTAAGATTGTTTGTGAAAAAAGTGAAAATAATTTATAAATATCTTTTTTAAGAGGCTATTGTACGTCGCGTAATCGAAGCAGTTAAACGCTGCTTTAATGGGCTGCCCGTTCCCATTGTAAGTTTATTTAATTTTTTAATATTTTATTTTTTTATTATTTATTTTATTATTTTTTCTAGCTTTCTATATTTTTTAATCAGGACCCCCCCGGGGTCGCACAATGGAACAATCTATCCGTCGGGGGGCGGATGTTAAAGTGGACGTATATTGAAGAAGTCGGGGGCATCTTTGTTGAGGGTGCCCCCGAAGATTTAACAAATCAATTGGCGTTCTAGTAAGTTTTTATTTATTTTTTATTTTTCTTAAATTAATTTTTTTTTTTTTTCAATTAGTGAAAACGGGCAATGATCAATTACATATATGTAATTAAAATGTAATTCGTTAAAAAAAAAATCAATAAATTTTTTTTTACAATGTATGAATATGAATTAATGGTTGATGTATACAAAAACTACACCAATTATCCTCCTCTCTAATAAATTGCGGTAATTCATTAGTTGTTAAAATTAATTCGCTTCTACTTACATGAGGAAAAGCTTGCCTAAAGTTTAATATTTTATGATTCAAAAGTAATAAACAGCAAAATATACATAATTTTAAATGTCCACACCACAATTCGTCGGGTCGTAGGGGCGTTGCCAATACATACATGTACGCATTGGATTGTATGTATCAGGGAAATTCTATCAGCCCCCTAATATATATCCTCACGTCGGCATCGATCTTCGTCCATCTAATGGAGGACCCAGCCATCACGTTTGCCACCAGGAACAAGCACCTGAGGGAGCTCGGGCTCCAGCTCAACGCGAGCAAGTACGGCATATTCAGCGCGAAGGACGGACCGTTTTGTGAGTTTGCGTCCAGAATTCGCGATGGTTACAAGCATCTTGGTATAAATCAACTAGACCTGGACAGTGAGCTAACTATGAACAGCTACACGAAAGTCTTCAGCCACACCGACCAACTTTTCAACTCCCCACTGACAACCATCCAAAAGCGTCGGATATTGAACAACCATGTTATGGGGAACATCCGACCTGCTGAGAGCGTCCGAACCACCCTGCGAGTTGCGCGAGATCTGGACAATCAAATAAGGAAAGTAGCAGTAGGACACAACATCAAATCCTATAATACTTCAAACCAGATACTGTACCTGCCTTCGTCTGTAGATGGACTGGGTTTCCGAACAGTCGATGTGGAAACAGAAATCCAGTTTGCTAGGCGATACTGCTACTTGCAAGGCCATCCGGAGCTTCGTGACATCACAAACTTCGAAAAGCTACAGAAAGCAGGATATAGAACGCCCTTGGGAGATTTTGACCATGCGAAGACTACAGGTCGGATGCAAGGCGTTATTGCCATTAAGGCTGCAAACACAGAGGCCAGGAAACAGAAGTGGGCCAAAGTAGCAAAATACCCCAAGGCGGTTGTCGACACTAAAGAGGAAATAATCTTCCCAGCTGTGGAGGACATCAGATCCAGCTCAGGGAAGATCTCTTTAATCAACGCTGCTGCTGAGGAACAGCTACAAAACGTCCGAGCGCATCATGAGGGAGTGCGGACATGCCGGCTTGGAAGCAACCTCACTCTGAGACTGCTTACCACATCACGAGCACCTGCATGAAACAGGCATCTCGGACATCATCGCGAACATCCCGGAGAACAGTCCATTCACCGCAATAAAAACTGCGGTGATTGAAAGAATCGGAGTCTTCCAGCGGCAGAAGACGCGCCAGCTGTTGGGGGCTGAGGAACTGAGCAACCGGAAGCCGTTCGTATATTTTAGGCACCTCAGTTCGAGTTAATCGTTCGGAGGATTTGGTTGTCCAGGTTGCCGCAAACGATCCAGATCGCGTTAGCGGCTTGGAAAGGTGAAGACATCGAGAGCATGTGCTAAAGCTGCAGATGCTGTGATCGACGCTATGAGCACCAAATCATATATCGCAGCGGCTCAAGCAGGTCCTTCCTCTGCCTCGCATACCTGCCATGACTGTGTCTCGCGTGCGATGTTCGGGGAATTCAAGGACCTAATGTTGGAGGAGGTTCGCGACGTGAGACGCGACAGGGAATCTCGAGGATCAACACGCCAACGGAGACGTAGTACCAGCAGGCGTCGGTCAAAGTCCAGCCAAAGAAGGAGTACTTTATGTACCATGAACGCTTCGGCGAACGAGCTAGGATCTGCCAGAAACCGTGCGCGTAGGAGAGGCACCTGGCGCGAAAAGCCCGCTGACTCGCCGCCTCTTCATTAAAGAAAATAATACTTTTTTGGTCGACATATGAGCGGATCTTAGGTTGTGCCAAAATATTGCGACGTATGGAATGCAGGCGTTATTGTTGGATCTTGGCCTGCGTCGTGATTTCGCTTGGAACTTTGTAGTGGCTAATGTGTCCAAACCAATTATAGGCGCAGACTTTTTAGAGCATTTTGGACTTATTATAGACATTAGGAATAGGTTAGTTACGGATAGTGCTACTAGTTTAAGGGAAAGAGGGGTTGCGGCAGTAGGTGACACTCCGACAGTGAAAACGATTTGCCACGATAATTCCGGTGTATTCGCTGCGCTGTTGGAAAAGTTTTCGCGGATAACGCGGCCTGATGGTGGGCACAGTGAAGTGCAACATCAAACGCGACACTACATTAAGACTAAACCCGGACCCCGATCGCGCAACGCCCACGGAGACTTTTGATTATATATAGTGTAATTATATTTTAGTGCATCTGGTAATTTGTTGCTAACATTCTGCATCTGATAGTAAAGTAGATATCGTCAAGAATATTCAAATTTAAGACAGAATATAACCTGCAACAGATAAGGTATGTTTTTTTAGTGTTGACGTATTGTGAATAGGGTTTTTGGCCCGGGTTTACCCGAACCCGAAAATCCGGGTATATTTTGGTATAATAGTGGCTCGTAGTTTAGTATAGTATGGTTGTTTGTTACACCCAAGGAAACCTTTTGTGAAAAACCCGTCAAAAGCGCCGCGTCTTATCTTAATTGTTCGGGTCATAAAATTGGCCACAAAATGCACAGTTACGTGAGTAGTCCCTAGCTCACAAGGGGCTAACGCCAATCCGAAAATTCAAATTTTAAAATCACTCACAGTATTGAAATAGGTTTGACGAGATGAGTTTCGAAGCTGCTTTAAGGTAAGAAGGACATACATTGTAGTGTGAAAATACTTTTTACGTTATTGTTTGTATACAACATGGCTACGGATTTAATAGAAGGTTTTCATAATGCGGGAGAAGGTGGCACATTGGACTTCGCCGCCCATGCGTTGGTTCTCATGGTCCGGGGAGTACGGCGAAAGTGGAAGCAGCCAGTGTGATCCTTTTTGACAGCGAATGGAATGAAAGCCATTGATTTAGTGCGCAAAAGATTATTTCGGCGTTGCACGCCATTAATCTCATAGTTGTTGCCAGTGTGCCACCAAGGGACCGCAGCCTTCCGTTCTGAGGCAAAGGCTTATCAACGTCGAGGAGAAGGTCCCTCGGCTTCTTTGTGCAGGACGCAGAGATTATTCCTCACGTGCTCAAAGGAATTAGGAATAATTTTATCAACTACGACGTACAGTTCCAGTGGCGCGGGTCTTCTTACATTTCAACATATCGTACTTGAGAATCTCAAAAACAACTGCCAAACGGATACTATTTACACTGATTTTTCAAAGGCGTTTGACACGGTCTGTCATCGTCTATTGATAGCGAAATTAAGATCACTAGGTTTTCAGGGAACATTCCTTAAGGGGGGAGACCTAATTATAAACTCAAAAACTTGGTGTTTTCTGTGATTTTTTTTAGATAACAAAAAAATAACATAGCTTCTTAAAAATTTCTGGGGTGCATTAAACCATATTTAAAGATGAACCACAAATTTTTTTGTTGCAATAAAATTAAAAATGGCGGAGTTATACGTATTTGAAGAGAGCAGCTCGCGGGGGTCACCTCTAATTGGCGGGCGTGATTCAGCTCACAATTTTTGTCCAAATTCAAAATTTCGAAAAGATTTAGTAATGTTATAAGATTCTCTTCTAAGTGAACCTATAAAATCATGTAGAAATTGAAAAATGAGAAATTTGTGTGGTTTTAAAATTAAAAGTGCGTTTTTTCGGGAAAAAAAATTATTTCAAAGTGCTGTAAGAACTAGTAAAAATAACATATTGTGCCATATTTTAGGTTCCCTTAGAAGAGAATTTAATACTGAAGAGAATAAACTTTGATTCATTTTTGTAGGTGATATAGCTTTTCTTCAATCACGCCCGCCAACTAAAGAAAAACGTCAAAATTAAAACTCGAGAAAAAGCAATTTAAAGTTATGGCTACGACATTAGTGAATTATAGATGATCACACCAATTTTATGCTAATCGACAGTTCCAAGTCTATATAACAGGTTTATTTTCGCTCATACTACTGCACTTAAGTACACGTACTGAAAATTCCCAGATAATAGACGGGCCACCGAATTTATGAACAAAAGAACTTGGAGGCGTGCGGAATGAGGCGCCTGGCGCAAACGCACATTCTGTCATATAACTTTACAACTATATCGAGTTAAGTTCTGTACCTTGAATTTTGAATTTTTTGGAGGGTGTAATTAGGTCTCCCCCCTTAACTGGATAAAAGACTATCTGTCTAATAGACGACAGCATGTAAAATATAAATCTTTTATATCTCGTGCAATAACAGTCTAGTCTGGAGTACCTCAAGGTTCCCATTTGGGCCCCTTACTTTTTCTACTTTTTGTAAACGATATTGGAAATTACTTATCATGCAGATTTCTACTATATGCGGATGATTTTAAACTTTTTATGATTATTAACAAATTGTCTGATTGTATTCAACTACAACATAATCTAAATGAACTAGTCAAATGATGTAAGATAAATTGCCTCAATCTGAATATTGGTAAGTGTAAAACAATGCGCTATACTGGATCACGATCTCCTGTCATTTATAACTATCTCATTGAAGGGTTGTATTTGGAAAATGTTGATAGTTTTAAAAACTTGGGCGTTATTTTTGATCCCAAATTGAAGTTCAATCTGCATATCAATTTTATAGTCAGCAAGGCCTCACGAACTGCTGCTTGTTGGAATATTGTAATTATGGGCGATTGCCTGTTTGAATGAATAAATAAATAAATATTACTTTAAATTGTCTGCATATAACGGCAGTACTCTGAATTATCCTCTACACAAATATAATTTACGAATATTGATTAGTAATTTATTCTATTAACAAATTACACTTGAATTTGGAGATATTTTATAAATTTGACTTCAAACTCGAAATCTCGAGATCCAAAAACATATTTCATTACGATAAAATACCTGCTTGATATTTTGTCCAACTTTTTGTGATTTCGGACCACTGTGCGGCGTTGTCCGGAACCTAACAACCCAAACCCAGAACCCAAACAACATTTTTGTGCATCACTACCAAAGATAACATACAACCGATATGAGTGCAAGAAAGGCAATTATTACAGGTGTTCTGCAAATTTGCAGGACTGCAATAAATCTGGTGTCGTCCGAATCTGAAAGTGACCACAATATGGACCTTGATAATGTACCGACATCACGAAATGAACGCACCCGCATAAATAATTATTTGGAAGATGTTGCTCATCTATATTCCGAGTACGAATTTAAGAGTCACTTTAGGTTAGTATTTGTAAGTAAAGGTAGCCATCTTATTACTATTACAATGATTTCTTTTCAGGTTTACTCGTTCGACCTTTAACTATATTCTGGGCATCATTACTCCTGCATTGGCAGAAAACCAGACAATAAGCAAAGTCAAGAATCAGTAGCTGCTGAAAAGCAATTCTTAATTACTTTGTGTTCATACAGGTTAATCATTGATAAAGGATAAATAAAGTTTCCCATAGTTTCAATGATTGCTTTTCAATCTATAGCTGATAGATTTAATGTAACTACATCATTAAAGGGTGTAAAAAGGGTTGTGGCATCATGGGTGCCGCTCAGCTCCACACAGATCAAATGGCCCACAGCTGAGGAGGAGGCCCATAATGTAACCTTGTTTCAACAAGGCTTTGGGTTTCCTGGAGTGCTTGGTTGCATTGATGGAACCCACCCCCATTAAAATTGCAGCCCCTTCAGAAAATTCAACTGACTACATAAAACGAAAACGTGTTCATTCTATTCCACTACAGGTACTTTAAACATTTCTTAAAGAGATAATGAGTTTCAATCATTCATATTGCAGATTGTATGTAACAACAAAAGGCAGATTCTATATGCCTTGTGCGGTTTTCCTCGATCAGTACCTGATAACAGAGTATTTCGCAAATCAGAAGAATGTAAATACTTAAGTAGAAGTGATAAGTTTCCTCATGGTATCCACTTATTGGGAGATATGCTGCATATGCATTACACCCTCACATGATGGTGCCATACAGAGATAATGGCCGTTTGTCAAATATGCGGCACATATGCAATAAAAAAATATTTCAAACGCGATTGGTTGTTGAGCGAACGATAGGGTTGTTTAAAGGGCGAGATTTCGAATACTCCTGGACCGTCTAGATGTATACCTATGCAGACCAGGATTGTGAGGAATGCTACATGGACTCCTAATTAATAAATCAATTACGCATATGGCAAAATTACGTGAAGCCGCCATTGTTGCCACCTGGTTTGACTTCAGTAAAGCATATAGCAGCTTGCACCATGACGCAATTCGGCGGGTCATTGGCGCCTTGCCGATCCCTGCAAAACTGAAGTCGATCTATAGCAACATGGTGCGGAAGTGGAACCTGCTTCTCCAAGGACAACACCCAAGGCCTTACACTATACACGTGCGAAGTGGCGTGTATATCAGGGCGATTCGATTAGCACACCGATATAGTATACGTTTTACCAACAGCCTCAAACTTGTCCACCTTACGGAGTCAGCAGCGATCATGAAGGCAACCAAAAACAAACACCACGTGATCGCGTACATGGACTACATCAAGTGTCATACGCAGACGAAGAGCTGGGTTTGAAACTCAATGCGAGCAAGTGCGGTCTGTTCACTGCCAAACAGGGCCCCTATTTCGAACGCGGCGCTGCGTGCAAGAGTACAGCGAGCAGTGGTTAGCACTCGTTGCAGCGACGTCGCATGCGAGATTACGACCAAGACAGTCTTCTCATTGCATCGTTGTTGTGTGGACGTCTACGCTTTGTACGCTTTTTACAATGAACCGTAACTTGCAAGTAGCCTCGACGATTTCGAGGAAATGCTTGAAAATGCAAAGGAACCGAGGAACGAATTCCTCGGCAAATCTTGCATCAGCAGAGGTTGGATGCGTTCAACCTAGTGGATGCTCAATTTGTCAGAATGTTTAGGGTGACAAAGCCTTTGGTTCTCAATTTAATGGAGGAATTGCGACCATTGATGCTAGATGCCACAAGAACGTCAGCAATGAGTTTTAAATATATAAAAACATATCTTGTTATAAAAATTATTAATTTTTAGGTGCTCGTCTCACTGCGGACTTTTGCCTCTGGTAGCTACCAGACAGATACTGGCAGCAATTTGTTTATTGCTATTAGCCATCTGCTAGCCGGGCAATTGCAGAGGTGGTGATGGCACTGAATTCACCAACTATGCTCAACCTCTATATTGTAGATATGTGATTATCAACTGAAGATCCTGAATGTGAATGCCAAGTTTCCTGGTAACTCCAATGATTCATTCATTTGGAGCTGCAGTAATGTGCTTCCTTTTCTAAAAGAAGTGCATGAAGCTGGACACTCATTCTATCTTTTAGGTAAAGATGAATTACTCAACGTAATAATTTCTTCAAAGATAAAACCAACATTTGATTGTAGGTGGCTCAGGGTACCCCCATCGGCCATGGTACATGACACCACTTCAGGAAACCCCAGTGCCAGGAACTCCGGAAGCAGCATATAATCAGCGGCATAGGTTCGGAGCCTCGTGGAGCGGTGTATCGGATTGCTGAAAATGCGATTTCGATGCCTTCTCAAGGACCGAACTCTGCATTATGCTCCACCAAAGGCGGCCTCATCACCCTCATTTTAAATTCAGCGTTCAACGAGGTGGTGAGTAGTAAAGTGTTACGAGTCAAAAAGAGAGAAGGAAGCGAAGTCCGAACTTTACAAATCGCGATGCGGAAATTTTATTCGGTCTAATCATTGACAAAAAGAATATAATAGAAAATAAAAAAACCGATTCGGTTACATGGCGAGAAAAAGATGCCGCGTGGGACTCGGTAACTGCGGCTTTCAATAATGCCAGCCTTCAGGCACGAACCAAGGCTGAACTCAAAAAAATTTTCGAGAATAGAAAGAAGAATGTGCGAAAAGTGACAGCGCAGGAATGCCTGGAAGCCGTTAAAACAGGAGGAGACGTTCCAGCAAACCTGCCCATCATAAAATGATGCGCGCAATATTAAACGCCAAAACAGTGGAAGGAAGGTAAATCCATTTGATATGGACAACCCGTCCTTGCCAGGGGAGTGCCTGGGTGCAGCATTGGACGCCCCACAGGAAGATCAACGTGAAGAGGCAAGCCAGATTGTAGAGACCGACATGGAGGTAAATTTGTTAGCATCAAACTTCATCTTAACATTTGATAATCATACTATTTACATTCTTTTTAGGGCGAAGTAATGACATGGAGTGATTACAAGCCCTCCATGCTCAAGGCTCCTGTTTCAGCTCCCCTGAGGCAGGCGGAGCATTGGAGCGCGAGACGTCGTCCGATATTGAAGCAAGTGGGATCAACAAGCTCAATATCGGACGAATACGCAAGCCTCGCAAGGCTGAAGTACTTCAAGGATTAGAGCTTGATAATAAAATTAAGGCTCTAAAGCTCAAATTGCTGCAAAAGGAGTGTGATGAAAAATAAAATAAAATACTAGGACTACATTTATTATATCTTTAACAATGTGCCAACCTTCCGAAGTACATAACCAAATCAGCCCTAACGTGTTGACCTTCATTCGTCGTTTCTATTAACATGTTCAATGTTTCCATCATTTGCAATAGCTACAATTACAACTCTTGTCGCAACAGTATGCGACCAAGGCTCCCCGAATGGGGCTGCCATAAATTCGCTGATGGAAGAGAGTCAGGCCAATTTTCTCAAAAGAGGATTGGCTTATGAGAGCTTAGGTTTTCTTGTTGGTGGGCAGGAGATCATTGGTCTTTTGACGTCCCACATCTCCTCAAAGGCATCCGCTACAACTTCGTCAATTACAATGTGCGCTTCCAATTGAAGGAGAAGTGGCATTTGGCCTCGTGGCAGCATATTGTCACATTATGACGACAAGGATGTGACATTCAAACATTTCAATAAGTTAACGATGTCCATGTATATAAGAAGAAACTTTCAAAAATTAAAGTAAAAAACGCAGCCATTTGCTTTTATGTAATTTTGTAGATTCCCTGATTTTTTGTTGCTTTTGTAGGACTGATGCCAGAATGCGCAGGACATACCGCGCATTTCATCAGGACAAGTTGTTCGATAGTTGCAACAGTAACAGCATATCAATTTGCAGTGGTACCGATTTCAGGAGCGAAGTGACAACCACCACCAGGTATTGCGGGTTTAGTGGGTAGGACACGCATTCCCGTAAACGACATTGTGTACGTACTAATTACGGGAAAGCGGCCGAGTCGCTTCACGACGAGGTAGGTAAGCACACCCGAACTGCTTAGGAGAGTCCCACACTACCACCCGCGCGGGGTGGTGTGCGTAAGAGCATTCGCCGTTTTTCCGTCAGAGAAAAAAAGGTAAAATAAACGAGTCAGTGTCGAGATTAGTTGGACTGCATTCCGTGACTCATC
>JARJDZ010001624.1:0-13452 GCA_030264555.1 Aleochara sp. GC000083
TAGGTCTTGGTGAGCACTTTCTAAAAATCTATGGGTTCATGCCCTTTTGGCCCTTGGGAGAGCAGAAATCGCGTTCGAAGAAAAACTATGAAAAAAAAGTTTGTAGCGAAAAAAGCGTTATAAAATTCTTAAAATCGCTCGAGTTTTCAAAAATTTTCATATCTCCGAAACTAATGGACCGATTTGGATGATTCAAAGGACATTTTACATATTATGACGAAAAAATAACATTGGTCATGGTCCCTAATCTGTGCGGGATTCGGAAATACCCGAAGTTAAAAAATGGAGGCCTAAAAATGCAAAATTTTCGCTTTTTTTCGCTCCTTTAACTGTGTATAACTTTTGAACGATTGCGTCAATTAAATTAAAATTGGAAACAAATTGTAGGTCTTGGTGAATACTTTCTTAAAATCTACGGTTTCATGCCCTTTTAGCCCATGGGAGAGCAGAAATCGCGTTCGAAGAAAAAATATGAAAAAAAAGTTTGTAGCGAAAAAACGATATAAAATTCTTAAAATCGCTCGAGGTTTCAAAAATTATCATATCTCCGAAACTAATGGACCGATTTGGATGATTCAAAGGGCATTTACCATATTTTGACGAAAAAATAACAATGGTTATGGTCCCGAAACTGTGCGGGATTCAGAAATTAAAATTGGGGCACTTAAATATGCAAAATTAATTATCCTTAAAAATAATCCGCAATTAAGTAAAATTTGCAACGTGATATCCTCCTCAAGCTACCAACAAATAATTTTCATAATTACAATCATCATAAAATTAGTAAATCGACCACAATTAACAAAAATAACCATCATTAAACTGCAATCTATGGTTTAATATTTTTTTAACCATAATTCATCGAAGAATGTTATTTTATAGCACCAAACCTGAACTTCATACAAAATAAAATCGATTAAAAAACAATTTAGTTAGTGATTTATCAATTTTATTGACTTTTCATCTTCAAGGTCCATTATTATTCCCCAAAAATTGGAGGAAAGAATTTTTAATATGGCAATGATTTTCAGTTTTTTTTTTTAACAATGAACCATACATTTTTATCCTGGAGGGAATTTTCCAGTATAAAATACCTATTTTTAATTTCCTCGTATATTTTATATTATGCTATCTTTCTTGTGCAGAAAATTGTGCAATTCGTACATTTTATTGTCACATATTTACTTTTAACTGAAAAACACTAAAATTTTCTTAATTGCTCATCATATGAAATTTGATATAAATTTCTTGTGGTGATTTTTTAAAATAATTTTATGGAAATGAAAAGATAAACAATTTAATACCCTTTTGAAGTGTCGAAATGATTTCAAGGCAAATTGGATATTCCCGAAACTAATTTCAACTGGAAAAGTTTTAATCGCATTCAATAAGTTTATGCATAAAGAAGAACTAAATCATTTGTGAGGGGAAAATTGGAATTGTCTTTGACGACGGAACGCGAACGAACGCCGGTTGTTTGATAAACTGATTTGCAATTTGCAACTTTCAAATTTCCCGTTTGACTTGTGCACGTGAATTTACCTTGTAATTAATTATTATCGGATTACTATGGATATGAGCCCGAGAATCTTAAACACTTCTCGTTCATACAACAAAAGCAACGAATCCAATTAAAACCTTCCAATTGTCTTGAAAAATAAAATTGTAATAAAAAATAAATTGTATCATTAAAACAAACCTTCGTTTCTTGAAAGTAATTAACAAAAACTTGGAAAATATGGGCAAAAAATGAACGAAGAACGAAGAAGAATGGAATGAAAACTTGCATGCTCAAAGAGATAAAACTACACTTAATTCCATCCATTACCATCAAATTCTTGCTGGGTGTTGAAGCGCTTATGAATCTTTCATAACAACAAGTTTTTATCAGCCGCCCACGCACTCGAAAGAAGTCCACTTTTAATTAGTTTATCTGCACGCAATTTACCACGAAGAGATCTCGAATTGGTGCGCATCGTGCAGATGCATCCCAGACGAACATATTTCGCGAATAATTCTCCGACGGCGGCTGCAACGGCGCCAGAGCTTTCGGGGGCGTTTTGCTGCGCTCGAGTTTGAGTAAATACTGAACGGTTGTTGCGGCCGAAGTTTGCGAACCGTCGAGGGCGGCTCGCGAAGCTCGCACTAAAGCGGACGTCGAAGAGCGCGCGTGTTTCGTCAACCGCCCCC
This sequence comes from Aleochara sp. GC000083, assembly GCA_030264555.1. Lineage (NCBI taxonomy): Eukaryota > Metazoa > Arthropoda > Insecta > Coleoptera > Staphylinidae > Aleochara > Aleochara sp. GC000083. The sequence goes on from JARJDZ010001624.1 coordinate 2,191, forward strand.
CACACATTCCCTGCAAAACTGTTCGCGAATCTATCATCTGCAAAGATATGCGAGTGCAAGATGCATGCACTTTTTCCGTGGGTTCATGGTGTAAAGTAGTTCGCATTTTATTGCTTGATGCATCTCAATGAAGGCAAAAAATTATTCGGTGAGGAAGCTCATGGAATGACATAAAGAATGGCAAAAAAGCGGTGGAAAAAAGCGTGGGTGGATGAGGGTGGAAAAGAATCAGCGAATTTAAATTTCAAATCGAGTTTTATAACCGACATTAAAGACACGATGAAATCTTGAAATGAGTTGAAGATTATGTCGTTTCGAAGTTGAAGAAGAAGATGGGTTTATGGGTTTATTGCAATTTCATTTGTCAATTAATAAATTACATCAATATTGTTACATTATGTCGATAAAATTAAGCAGAATTATATGATTACTGGCAATTATAAAAATGAAGGTTTTTTATTGGCATTTTACTGTAACGTTATAAAAATTTATTGGTCAATTCATGTTTAATAGTTTAGCAACAAATATCTCTAAATTTCTCGATTAATTCATAAATAATAAGATTACTTAGGAAATAATCTTGAATTGGAATACCAAAATTGATTTTTTTGCAACAAAAGACTGAAGAGAAAAAAAATTATCTGAAAGTTTTATATTTTTGATTTCTAAATTGGAAAATCTATTAAAATTATGATGGTTTTAGGAAATGTATTCAAAACATTAATTTGAATTAAAAATTGGAAATTTCACAAACCAAAGAAATATTTGAAGCTAAATTAGTTTATTTTTATTATGACCAGAAATTTGTAAAGTTAATTAAATTATTTATCGATTCAAAGAATTAAAATTTCTTACAAACAAATTTTAAAGCCTGAAACTCTTTTAGATCTGAAACCTAATTGAAAAAGTTGATCATATGTCAATTTGTTTCTAGAAGCTACAGGAATTTGATCAAAAAACTTATCTAAAAGTTCTAATATATCTTCAACCCTTTATCCAATTGATTGCAATATCACTTATTGTTAGTATAAAAACAATAAACTTGTTTACCAGTAGTTGACATCTATAACTTTCATTCGACATGTTTACAACGCTCTTTATATGATTAAACTATGATCAATCAAACAATTGATTGAAAATAACACTGTAATTTTATGGATATACATTTTATGAATAAAATAAAAGCTCTTCAAGAATAATTTTGATTATCTTAAATTGTAGGCTAGTACTGGAATGACAAAGAAGGAAAAACGAAAACGTAATCAGATTTTAATCAGTTTAATTGCTTCTGAAGAGAAAATATTACTGTGAGAATGTCCAGAAACATTCTAGAAGAAAATCAAGTTAGCCAGAAATAATAAGTTATTAAAGAAAATTTAAAAAACCTGACTTTCATCTTGTATCCTGGAAATATTTCCCATATAAAATAATTTGAAAAGTTTGTTGCTGACTTCGCTTCGCTATCTTTGAAATACACATAACGCTTAAATTTTGATGAGTTTGCACCTTACTTTCACACAAAAACAAAGTTGATTTGCATATCTCTTAAAAACACTCGTTCTATAATTTACATCATTTCATATATTTTAACAAAATCAAAATATATAATATTTAATCAGAAAATAAGAACATATTCGGATTATCCAATCAAAGGATCTGTCCCATTAATTAATTTCGGTCAATTATATTTACTAAACTGGCGTTGAATGTAATCAAACACACAAAACAAAATTCACCTAATTAATTTTCCAATTTACGTTCAACCAGATTGAAACGACATCCATGCATTTCTATACCAATCCGAAGATTAGCTTTATTGCAGATGAAATATCTACACTCGTGGAGGAAAATAAATCTTATTTGCTTGTCAAATAATGGCCTTCCGAGTGAAACAAAAGAAATCCATTTTGGCGAAATGAAACGAAATGGAATTTGGCAACTGTCCTTTCGTGTGAATGGAAATAATTTATCAACGAATGTGTTCGAGTGAGAAGCAAAACAAGTTGCTATAAGCAAACAAAATTGCAGGCAAATTGTCCGTACAAATTCAATCATTTCATTTTTGCCCAAAAAACACTTGCTTATTGCATTACTACTTTTAGTAGACATGAAAATTACATCATCCTTTTATGGATGCAGAGTGCTCGAAGAGGGACGCATTCATTGTCAGTGAAAGTGAAAACTTTCAGCTGGTGATAAACGAGCAAATGTGATTACACCAGATAATTAAAGCTCGAAATCATAAAATGTTTTTGGTGATATCTCGCGAGCATTATTAAAACTATCAACTTTCTATTGATTTTATCATAAAACCGAATGCAAATTTCCAACGCCCCCTCATTGAAATTCCACGCTGGCAAAGCTTTGATAAAACTTTACTGGTAGTTTTTAGGGTCTTATGAGCGACGACCATCTTGAATACCTAATTTTCGGTTAGTAATCAACAGAAAGGTACTTTTAAACTAATTTCTAGTGACCTCAACAAGTTGATACATTGATGATTTCAGTTACTTCAGATACAATTGAACCACATACAAAAATCTTCACCAAACAACAATGCAATCATTGATTGTTGACATCAACAAATTACAGCAAATTAATCATCTGTTATCTCATCATGCAACGTCATCACATTGCACATTGTTTGAATATTCTAATGATATGCATAATTAGTAAACACCAAAGTGTCAATTTAATCAATATGAAATTGCTAAAAATTTGCGAAATTACATAATAAACATAGTTTGTCCACCGCCCTTGATCTGTCGCTTGTTCTCCTGGGATCGTTTGATTTGCTCCAAGCGCGCTTCGTGCTGCTTAACAGCACCATACAAACGTCTGATGTTCTTAATTAATTCCATATTAGCCTCCTCAGTAATCATTATCGTGCGCTCGGTAATTTTGTTGTACATTTCGGTCTGCATATTAACTGCATTGATCTGCTCAGCAAGGAAGCGACCACGAGCTGCTTCCTGTTCCACGCCAAACTGCGTCTCTTTGAGTGCCATTACCATTTCCTCGTAGAGGCTGCAAAGCGCATCGATTAATTAATTATGATTAAAAAAATAAAAGTTTTCCAACAAAATAACTTGAAATTTCCATCCTAGCGACCTCTCTCGTATGCGCCACGCAACCAAAACTACGCTTTAGTGTAAACTGTAATGTGGGAGATTGGATGTTCTATTATGAAAATGTATGTGTAGATGGCGCTGCAGGTATCGATTTCGCGAAAATTCCACTGGTTGCGAAAGTACCATATTTACACAAACAGCTGTGCAATACGCTACTTGGGAGACCCAACCAAACTGGTTTCACAATACATGAAGCCGTGAGGTGCAATACCCGGATGGTTGATGCCTGTTGAATATTATCTTCGTAGTGTACGATTTACTCACTTGGAAAGTTCAGTCTGGCCGCCTTTACGACGATTTGCCGCCTCCTCGTAGCTCTTTACTTGGTTGTCATATGCTTTCATCACTTCCTTTAGAATCTTTTCCATCTGTTCGCTGCTATCTTGAATTTCCTACAAACAATAAAGCAAAACATCATGTTTCTAAATCCGGAAATATTAATAATGTTCCTACAAAAAGATCTAGGAGTTATAAAGTACCTAAGCTAATCAAGGTTATTGACTCTCAAGGTCAGGTTGAAAAGAGCAAGATAATAGGGTTCATTTAGGGTACCATGAAACTATTTGGAAACATAAGGGAACAATTTTGGGTAGCATATTTTTCATCTGTCCAAGATCCCAAATGCCCCTTTTTATCACCATCAGCTGTTGATCCATATCAGCTGATGATTTCATGATTGATGATTGGTACTTACTCTGACATCCTTCTTCAGTTTTTCACCTTCTACCTTCAATTCTTTCTTCATTTGTGTAACAATATTGACATGTCTACGTTGCATTCGTGTAGCAATTTCTTCCTTAGTATCTGCCAGCAGTTCCATAAATCTAAAAAGAGCAATTTCACACCTTTTCTTATGGTACCAGAACTATGGTACCACATAAGGCCACCATATGGAGCTGATAATCTTGAACGTACCGTTCAATCAGGAAGGCTGGATACATGATACGCAGATTCTCCATGTTCTTCCTTCCGGGTGGTCGATTGATGCAATACTCCCACATGGCTGAAGGCATTTCATACTTGTCCTCATCAGCCTGCATAGTCCCCTGGAAGAATGAGGTGTTCAATTCGGCTCCAATATTGTCCAGAATTTCCTCCCTTGTTTCCGTTTGACGCTTGCGCGCATTTGTTCGATCAAACAATAATAGCAGCAACTCAGTCCTTCGTTCTTTCTCATCCATACTGCAATATTGTCCATATTCACCATTTTTCTTCATCTCAGCAACGAGTTGGTTCATTAAACCATTGACGTCTGTATTATCTTCAGTTTTAATTTTCCCTATGAAATAAGACGTACATAATATGAACAGATGATAAGTGCATTTTGATTCTAAATTTGGGGAAGTCCCTATCTCAAAAAACTACAGGTCAAAATGGGACAACAAATAATAAAGGCCCTTTCTATTTAGGGAACGGCTAGTATTGATTTTTGTGCCCGTATTGCTTAGAAAATTGTTGATAAAGAATAAATGTGGTCATATACTTTAACGAAGTGACTTCAATGTCATCATATGACGACATCATCATCACCATTGTTGTGATGATTGTGATTGTTTGGTAAATCATTGGGAATTCATGGTCATTATCATTGTTATCAACATTCGGTGCAAATGCAAAGTATTGATCTGCATTTCCTTATGCATAAATATTAGTTAATCCGTGTATTTCCACAAGGACTAACGCCATGTTTGATCCTATAATGACGTCATTGGTATCAATATATTACAGGAATCTACCTAAGGTATCATGATGATACATAACCATGACAACAGCATTCGTCCTCCTAATGTCATCATAATAATGTATCAACACAATACAAGTCTAAAGAAACTTTCCCCAGTAACATATTGAGTGGTTATCCAAAAATGGACCAGATTAGCCCAGAATAACGAGTAAAGGACCTTAAGGATACATTGAGGTTACGATCTGAGCCTTCAACCTCAAACCTAGGTATCCCCAACTATTGAATTTGATCTGAGTGTAAACCTAAAGGTGAGTGCCCAACTTACCATCTAATTCATCAGCAATATTTTGAAGTATGACTTGGTAGAAAGTGATAACTCGCTTGCGCTCCTTGGGATCCTTCCTACGTGCCAAAATTTGCTCCATTTCACTTTGAGGTGGTACTTGTTCTTGGAATTTGCTATGCATCGCCTTATCAAATGCCCTACAAAATGGGCACGTTAGTAACCATCTTAGTCCCAGCTCCTTTCCTTCCAAATCCTCTAAGGATGAATCCCAAGATGGATACGTACCCTTCGCCGCCTCCTAACCACATAGGTTCGTCATTCATGTTGATTGCCACGTAAGCAAACGCACCTTCACCTCCTGGTAAGGCCCGGGTTGCTACATAGGTCCTACCATCAACCCTGCGCTCTTCATCTACCGGAGGGATACCTTCAACCACCTCGTTAAGCCAGGTGGGTACCGTGACCTCGGTGGATATAGCCGGGAAATACTTTGCTGCATCTTCGAAGTTTACCTCGTCCGGGTTCAAGACGAAAGGTCCAGTTAACTTCCGGTCCTGGATATCCAGCAGTAAATTCGAAAGAAATATATTGCGATTACGTTTTTGGGCGATGGTTGAAGTAGGTTCACCGCATAATTTTTGCAGCCATTGCTAAAAATTGGATAGTAAAATGTACGGAATTTTATTGGTAAACCAATTTTTACTTGGGCTCTACTTCGGTCACAATCCTTCACTTTTTGGGCGTATGTACTCGTAAAGCCTAAATAGAAGAGGAAGTCTTCATCAAGCTTACTTTCCATATCCATTTTCAAGGAGAGGCGAAGGGGAACAAATTGTTACAAAATTTCTAGTATTTCATTCTCTTTGAGGAATTATTGCAGTCGTTACCAATTTAGGAAGTAATTTTTTGTTGACATTTATTAAATATCAATGTCAAATACCATAGTATCCTTTACGTAACTAGCGAGGAAATTTAGTGATGCTAATTTGTTATTTGATATCACTGAAATGCGATTGCATAAAAATGTAGAGTTCGCCTTATCGCTACAGTACCACATGCTAGTGGCGAATAGAGTAACTAAAAATATCATGAAGATAGCTGCTCGGACACCCCCTGCTGGACGCGTGGAGAACTAGATTTGTAATCGCCGCCTGAGGGAAACGCGTGGAACAGAGCTCGTTCCGTACAAAAAGAGATAAAGGCTTCCAAACGCGGTAGCAAAATGGGATTGATGACCTCGAAATCGTCCATCTTTATTTGATACAGCCGTTGGTATGCGTGCAAGTCATGCAACAGACGCGATGAGCGCATGCGCCCTGCATGCCGCCATTACGAGCTAGTCGAGCGACTGCAGCCAGCCGATCAGTCGCTCTGGGCTCGCTAGCGCTGTTGGCGTTGAACGCGTTGTTCTATGTGAATATCCACTCTCTGTTTATGTTGGTATTAGTGTTTAAGGCAAGTGCATGTTCCAAGTGAAATTGTGAGTACTTCACCAGCTTGATACACATTCATTACATTCCCTAATTGATATCTAGATCCAACACCATGGAACTCATCAACGCCGTGAAGCCAGCACCAATGGTCTGCCGTTTATGCAACTCGTGCGATAAAAATACGCTGGTGGATCTGTCGTCGCAGAAGATATTTTACGCCGCTGAATATCGTCGTGTTATACAAATTATGACCGGAGTAATGGTATGTATAATTGACAATTATAAACAAACAATAAGTGAATAATACTCAGCAACCGTGCATATTGTGGTACTACGGTACGCATGACGGAAGTGTTGTTAGCCCCGCCTCATTACCCCCACCAACCATTATGTGCATTTGATGAATATTGTTTTACAAAGTTATTTGATTTTAGATTGATCCCGGTGACAATTTACCATCAACAGTATGTAGAGTTTGCATTAAACGTGCATTGGAAGGGTATGATTACCGTAAGAGTGCCCAGCTACGCAACCAGCAATATATGCTCAAGCATGGACGATGGCAGGGTCCAGCAGCAAAAAAGCCAAAGCAAGAGGATGATGATGATGTCGAATTCGTGTCCATATCGTACGACATCACCAGCCAGAATAAGTCTGATCCAATTTCCAAAGAAGAACTAGTAGTAACACCGGCTGGAACTCCAGCACCTAATATTGCTGTAGTCCCCAGTAAAGTCACTAAGGAGGTGGCCCCTGCAGTCGTTGAGAAAGTAACACCTCCGGTTTGTAGTGTAGCTCCTCTGAGACAGCCCAATCTGGTTAAACTAAGACAACAAGATGAAAATGTTGAGCAAAATGCAGCAAAACCGCCTCAAACAGGATCACTCAAATTTAAGATCAATTTAAAAACTGCCACTTGCGTACCTAGTGGAACGAGTTCGGAACCTCCAAAGAGTTCCACCAGCTCCAAACCAGCCACCTGTGTTCCCAGTGGAATGAGGTCGGAACCACCAAAGAGTTCCACCAGCTGCAAACCAGCCACCTGTGTTCCGAGTGGAGCGAAATCGGAACCTCCAAAGAATTCCACCAGCTCCAAACCAGCCACCTGCGTTCCCAGTGGAACGGGGTCGGAACCATCAAAGAGTTCCACCAGCTGCAAACTAGCCACCTGTGTTCCCAGTGGAAAGAAATCGGAGCCTCCAAAGAGTTACACCAACTGCAAACCAGCCACCGGTGTGTCCAATGAATCGAAATCAGATTCCCCAAAGGGTTCCAGCAGTCCTTCAGGTTCGGATGTAACCCACAGTTCCGTAACATTTAAAATGCTGATCCAGAAAGGAAAAGATACTGATTCAACTAAATCAACATCCAAAAAGCTTGTCAAAACTCCTTCGGAAACACCTAAACTGCATGCAAGTGTTCGTAAGATTCAGGAGGCATTTCCAGATCTTAAACTGCCGGAAGGCATCTCGCAGTTAAACATGATGCCAACCATTCGTCTAACCCACGTCAAAGTTCTACGACATATTGCCAAAGTTCACAGGAGGTCTCGTCGACAGAAAACTCATTTTAAGCCGATCAGTCCTCCCAAAGAGGTAAATCGTCGTCTGGACGTCCCAGAAACAATGCCGAACACAGGCATGGAACGAAAACAGTTGCTACTGTCTTCGTTGGGTTTGCTACGAGTTGCTCCTCCATCACCAGTTAAGACACGAGTAATGAATCCTACAATTTTAGAACCACAACAATATTCGTTAACTTCTCCAACAAGCAACAATATATCAAATAGCATTATTGATATGAGTCAGGTATCTCTGAAACCTTCAAAACACATGGACGCTGTTTCGACGAACATAAATGATTCCATATCATCCGCAGGAAATGTGGAAAATCAGGATACAATTATTGACTTTGTTCCGCTTGCAGAAAACGTCACACCAGTTAAAGAGGCTGATGTGAGTTCCAAAAGCTGCGAAGCACGAACCCCACTGGGTAAATTTATACCTCCAAATGACCTGGAGTACTCTGCTCTTCACGTTGACGATGATTTTGAAATAAAAATCGAGGAAACCACCGTAAACATCGATATTGACCCTATCGAGACATCTTTCCATGAGATTGTCGATACAACATCCCATGAGTTCATCGATACAACTTCCCAAGTGATTGTGGATGCAACTATACATGAGGTGGATGACCCGAAAGAATCTGAACAATCCAAGTTCGATTTTAGCTCACTTGAACCTGAAGATGATCAAGATTCTGTAACTGATTTTGAATGCAGTTTGCTTCAAATTGTCAAGAAGCAGGACGTTTTCGTTTGCAAGGAATGCAACAAAGTCTATTTACGAAGTAGTCTCCTTCGAAGGCACGAAATTAATCATCAGAAGTGTCGCTTTTGTAACAAATTCTTTGATTCCATCTCTCTGGCAAAGAAGCATGTACGTGAGGTGCATGTGGGACCAAAGGAAGCCGTCGTGAAGATATTGAAGATGGAATGTGACAAAAAAGTCGCTCATCTATTGCCTCTTAGTTATATAAAGGCAGTTGAGCGCGTCCATCGTATGACTTCGAGGAAACGAGTACTTTCTGAGGGTTCCGAAGGAGAAGAAGACAACACCGACAAGACTCCAATTGCTGAAGTTGAAATTCCTTCGAGCAAAAAGCCAAAAATCACTGGTCCATGTGATATGTTGACCCAACGAAACGACATTTTCGAACCAACTTCACCTAAAAAGTCACAATCGACCACTTCGGAAGATACCTCCATAAGAGATAATGTTTTAAAGGAGGGACGAGCTACAGCGACGCCACCTGTGATCCCAAGGTCAGCAACAACGTCATCTGGTGGCGCGGAACTACAACAAGCAAACAAAGAACTTAACAAAATTACTGCACTTCATCCAGATCTACAAAAATCTATTTCGGTAGTAATCGGGACAGGAATGGAGCAACAAGGTAACGTAAAGTTTCTAAATAATGCTAGTACCTCTGAAATACTATCAGCCAAAACGAAAAAGGAGGAATCACTTGATAAGTTAAAAAAATCTCATCTTGCTAGGACGATTGAAAGTAAGCCTGAAATGCAACCGGTTACAAAAAAGCGAGAATCACCTGCTGAATTAAAAACAATACCTTTTTCGAAAACGATTACAAATAAGTCTGAAAAACAACCAGAATTACAGTCAGCACAACTGAAAAGGCAGGAATCACTTGATAAATTAAAGAATTTAAATTCTTCGAAGAAGGTTGAAAATACATCTGGAATGCAATCTGAATTACAATCATCCAAAATGAAAAAACAAGAATTACTTGATAAATCAAAAAATTTAAATTCTTCAAAGACGGTTGAAAATATATCTCGATTGCAACACGAAGTACAGTCATCCAAAACGAAAAACCAAGAATCATTTGATAAATCAAAGAATTTAAATTATTCGAAGACGATTGAAAATATATCTGAATTGCAACACGAATTGCAGGTATCCAAAACGAAAACGCAAGAATTACATGGTGATTTAAAGAAAGTAAGTAATTTGAGCACGGTTATTGGAACTAATGGTAAAATTAAAGCAGAGTTGCAATCACCCAACACAAAACAACAAGAATCGCATTGTAAATTAATGAATGTAAGTGATTTGAGGATGGTTGTTGGAAATAATTTTAAAATGGAACCTGAGTTGAAATTACCCAAAACGAAAAAGCCAGAATCACCTTGTGAATTAATTAAAGTAAGTAATGTTAGGACGGTTGTTGAAAATAACTTTAAAATACAACCAGAGTTACAATCACCAAAAACGAAAAAGCAAGAATCACCTTGTGAATCAATTAAAGTAAGCAATGTTAGGACGGTTGTTGAAAGTAACTTGAAAGTACAACCCGAGTTGCAATCTCTCAAAACGAAAAAGCAAGAATCATCTGGTGAATTAATGAAAATAAGTAATTCTAAGACGGTCCAAGATAACTCTGGGAAGCATGCAGAATTAAAATCATCCAAAACGAAAACGCAAGAATTATCTAGTGATCTACAGAAAGTACAGAAGACGGTTGTTGGAAGTAACGTTAAAATGCAACCAGAGTTAGAATCACTCAAAACAAAAAAGCAAGACTCGCCTTCTGAATTAAAGAATGTAAGTAATTTGAAGACGGTTGTTGGAAATAATTCTAAAATACAACCAGAGTTGCAATCTTCTAAAACGAAAAAACAAGAAACATCTGGTGAATTAATGAAAGTAACTAATGTAAGGACGGTTGTTGAAAGTAACTTTAGAGTACAACCCGAAAAACAGTTACTCCAAAAGAAAAACCAAGAATCAGCCGTTAATTCAGGAACAGTAACTTTTTCGAAGATGAGTAACAATAAGTCTGAAATGAAACCCGCGTTACAATCGCCACAAACGAAAAAGCAAGAATCATCTGGTGAATTAAAGAAAATAAGTAATTCGAAAACGGTTGAAGATAACTCTGGGAAGAAACCAGAATTACAGTCACTCAAAATGAAAAAGCCAGAATCACTTGCTGAATTAAAGAAATCAACTTCTCCGAATACGATTAAAAATAAGTATGATATTCAACCCAAGTCACAGTCACTTAAGCCACTTGATAAATCGAAGATTTTAAGTCCTTCACCGATGATTGGAAATAAGTCTGAAAAGCAGTCTGAGTTACAAACACTAAAACCGAAAAAGCAAGAATCTGGTGAAATAAAGAAAATAAGTAATTCTAAGA
>JARJDZ010001625.1:0-10036 GCA_030264555.1 Aleochara sp. GC000083
GCCTGCCGCCCCCGCAACCGGCGCGCTATAAGCCGGAACAATCCGGTGGATTTGCGGATTAATTTTGATCTATTTGTATAAGTCGGTATCTATCTGTGTCAGTGTTGTGTCGCTGGTAACAGATGCTTAGCGAATTCATTCGTTGTGATACGGGCGCAACCAAAACTAGTGGATATGGGTATACGAATGAGTATGCAACCCTCCTTCCAACCGGGACGCAAGTTGATTAGACGTTTTGCTTTCGTACACGTACGACCGAGACTTTGGCGTGATTTGCCCTGCCTTCCAGAGGCCTGGAATACATTTGAGAACCGGGATGGCGACCGGGAAAGTTGGCACGTTAATGTATTCATTTCGATAATCAAATTTGCATTAATAAATAACGTCGTCGTCGTCGCAATGTGTCATATCTTTTGCGCAGCGTGTTTGCCTTTCATTACGAATATTCCACGTTTCGGACAATTTCGTCTTGGTTTCATTGACTAATTTTGCAATGTTGGTTTTGATACAAATTCGCAACATTGTGAGAATTTCCCTAAAGCGCATTTTTGTCGATTACAATTAATAATTTGTATAACTTCCTAAACATCGTAATGCGAAATTAAAGTTAATTTTTTTAAACATTACAATTTTCAATAAAATTTCATTATCTGCAAAAAGTTAATTAATAAGTTCATGATATAATCAAAAAAATCATTATTTTTCTGGAGAAATTTCAAAGGAAAGAAAGCATTAGCTGCAAATTAGTTTCCTAATCTGATCATTATCCTAATTGCAATCATTAATTTAATGGTATAATTTCATACGTGATTAATTGGTGTGATTGAATGATGATAAGAAATCATGAAACCTATTTAAGAATATCCATGTGCGATTCAATTTAACAAAGTACCTTAAATTGGTATAATTTACCAAAATTCATTTTGAATTAATGATGTTTTAATTGTCTTATTGATTATTCCATTATCTTCTAATTATCTGATCAAAGCTAAATAGTTTTCTGAGACTAATACCAGAGTAGTTCCAAATTATAAAGCAAAAGAAAGCACTTAAACAAAAAACAAAGTTGCAATTTGCTAATGTTATTGACAATGAGATTATCTCTGATATTTAGATAATTGCTATAATTTCTGTTTTCAATCATGATTTCCTGATATTAAAAGCAATGAGCTAATACATCAATATTTTGCTTCATTTAAACTGATTTGTAGATTGCTTTCATAATAATTAATTAACTTAACTATAATTTGCTCATTGAAATTCTAATCATTAAAATTGAAAGTTAATAGTTTATCAATTTGATTGAATCAATTTTGATTCTCAAATAAAATGCTAACATGCATTGAAATGATAATGAAACATTATCAAAGTTCTACGAATTACATTCCCAAATTACATTTCAATATAAAACATCAAATTTGAGTCCTTGTCAATTCTGCACGTGTACCAAAAATTATCTAAGTGCCCGCAATTTGGTGAATCAATCCAAAATATTTCCATTATGTCACATACACCTTCCTGGTCAAGGTTAATTCCGCCAAATTAGTTATTGTTATATAATTACAAACAAATTAATTATAGATCAAGTCATCGGCCGACATTTAAATTGCTTGCTTCGACTCTTCACAAACGTTCTACCTATTCAGCGAAGGAAATATGACAAGTTGCTAATTAAATCCAATCACGAAACGACATTTAATTCGAAGTTTCACGTGATAATTAAGCTAATTTCCTGACGAGATATAATACTTTCAAATTGCCAAGTAATTAATCAATATGCGTTTTGCGAAAAAAAAACCTACTACATACAATCATTATTGGATATACATTAATCAGTTGTTGTTGATCAACAATATGTTAGACACGTGTTGGGCGCTTTAATCAACTATGAGGTCAATGCTCATACATTTCAGTTGAATGAAATGAACCGGAATGTTAAATGAAGTTGTTCAATTCCCAAAGTTTGCACGTTAGTGCAACATCCGTAACCAACGAAATAATCGTCCAAGTCCAGATGAGATCCGTAAATGTGAATTACATCGATGAAAAATTATGTGTACTCACTTTGCGTCCAAATTCAATGTCGAAATCTCAATTCTCGAATGCTCCTACGAAATAAAAATAAATAAAAATCGAAAAATAAAAATTAATAGAATTTAGTACCTCGTCAAGTTGATTGCATTGAAGCATTGCTCACTGATGTGCGACTTCACACTGAACTCACTCGTTCTTCACGCGATACGATTTTAAACGATGACTGTGACTCTACTCTACTACATGACGAAAAAATTGCGGACTGCCCTAACAGGTGAAAGGGGACAGGGCACGACCCACCTTCATTAGCTACCCGGCTTGTTAAACGCGAGCAAAGAAAAAACACTCCCGTCACGCACACGACGAGTATTTCGTTAGACCTCTCCAGGTATTTCCCGTTCGACGTTTTAATTAGTCACGAAGCAATGACCTAGGTTAATTGCATTACTTGCAAATTTTGTATTTCTTGTTGCAGTTCATGTTAATTAACTTGCAAATCTAATCATAAAAGTTGGTGTGTCAGAAGGACCTGATTCTAAATGCAAAGTTGTCCATATCTCCCAAATAGACAACACTATTCGTGATTATTTTACAAATTCATTATTGGATTAATTGATTGATATTGAATTACAAATTAATACATTTTTTTAATGAGTGGGATCGTGGCACAATCCTTAAGTTGCAAAGTTATTGTTATGTTTTTGAAAAATTTGAAAACTCATTATTGAATTAATTAGTTAACAATGAAATTTATTGGCAATCAATTCAGACAAAGCTTCGAGACTAATCGCGACATGACCCCGAACCGAATGTCATGTTTCCCCGATTTGCGCCCGCGTTTCGCGCCCGGACTGAAGCTGGAACAAAACAGAGGTTAATAAAATGTTCACCAAAATATTCCAAATGTGTGCATGTGTCAATTCCCTTCAAGTGCAATGGGATCAACACGTTTACCATCCTTCAGGTGCCATCTCGTTCGTTGTCGACTGTCTTCCATTGAATTGGGATCTGAAATTAAGAAAATCACATTAGTACAAGAATACAATACATCATTTGGAAGAGTTGGATCATTTTCATAGACATATTCGAGCCAACACTTCAAAAATCTAGCTCCAATTGCATCTGTGATGCAGGGTCATTGACCCCAGGCAATACAATAGGATACAATCAAGAAATCATATTAGTTGATTGTTTTTGTTGATAATTGAGCAATTAAATGTGAAATTGTTGATGGTATAGTAATTGTTGCAATGTTCACATCAAATTGGAACAGCAATTAGAAGATTCAACCATGAATTACATGCAATTCAATATTACAATCATAAAATGACAATTGATACACATTTCTGTTCATTATGACAAACAATCAATGAACTAATGAAGGTTACACCTTCATCTCATTAATTACAACTTAATTATTAGGTTAATCAAACTAATCCTTACGTTTATCATCCATAAATAGAAGTTGTTCGTTCCGAAAATCGTCGTTGGCTTGGAAGTTCTAGCGGCGTTCATTTCCATAGAGTTCTGCTTGCTTCTGAGTGTATCATACCTATCAATTCAATAGCAATTAATAATCAGTTAATCTATGTACTTATATGATACTTACATGCACCCAATAAGAAATTGCAGCTTCCTTTATACTCGTATCTCCTCTTCAGCAACTCAGCCGATTGAAAACGAAGAAGAATCATAGAATATCATCTCCAACGTTGAACTCAGCCGATTGATAACGACGAGAAATCAAGGAATTCCATCTCCAACGTTGAAATACATGAAGAGCGACTCATCGATGATGCATCCAAAGCTGCAATTTCATTAGACCATTAGAGACCATGTTACACCATACGAATGCTTCTTTCTTGCGCCCTAACGCAATGAATCCAACCTGTCTCAACGTGAATACTTTACCAAACAATCGAGCAGCTGAACAAGCAATCATACTACACGCGAGCCAATGCAGAAGCAAGGGCAGCAGTACCCTTGAACTTGAAATACACAGCATCATATGGCCGTGAAAAAATCAATACCCAAAATGCTCGCACGAAATGCACGAATTTCAATGAGGAAATTACATGACACGGCGTACAACTCATGCAATGTGCAACGAGCAATCAGCACTCGTGCAATTCACACGGTAGCCAAGCCAATAGCATGCAATTAGTTAACAATTTTTGCGGCGAAAGCAACCTAACCAAAATGTAGCAGAACGCCGGGCGACTAGATATTACAAATAGTATACGTACCATCCGAGATAACAACACTTCAAGAAGCACACATCTTCCACAGCGGCGTGAACCATGCAGCACAACGTTTAATTACTTCACAAATTGATGATCACAAATTAAATGCAAAGCGATGCCGTCTTGCTTGCAGCAGAGAAATGCATGACGATGCGTTTTTTTCTATGCGAGCACGAAGCCGAGCGAATGACGTGAACGAAGCGAAGTCAGCGCCCTCTGCGCCGAGTTGTCCTGCGTACCCTACTCAAGCGCCCACCTGCACACCCCGTTGATTATTTATGGATATTTTTAAGGCGGGAAATTTGAATTTTAAAATTCAAATTGTAAATTTTCTAATTTGTGTATTTTCTTTATTTTTTTGAATTAAACGTTGCAATTTCGGATTTAAATGAAAGAAATTATAATTCTACAATAAATAATACGATAAAATCGTGGTCTTGTCAAATAAATTAATTAATTTATAATTTTTTTGTGTAATTAAGGGTATTTAAATGGTATTTTCCCAATTTTTTCTAGGAAAATTGGCAAGTTATGACTTGCAGAATGGAAATCAATTGCAAAACGTCAAAATGGACACTTTCATCGGACAACAATCACGCGATTTACCGGGAAATTGTTAATAATCGCAATTGTGATGATACCGACGTTCATTTATTAACGTAAACAATGATGTCGGTCGATATATGTGTCAAATGCGAGTCAAAAACGTGTAAAGCACACAATATTTGTCCATTTGTGCAATCTCTGCCGCAATAATAAACGCGATGCGACTAGGACAATAAAAACTGCATCATTTGTGATAAACACAATCATTTTCCGCCATTTTTTCCATGTGTTCACCGACTTCAAGCGATTCAAACGATAAAAACGATAAAAGATTATTTGCTGGATGCATTTGCCGCATTTGGTGTCAATACGTTTGTTGCATACAAATAAAATAAAATTCAAATTGCGAATCCAAATTGCAAAATTCTAACTGTACTATTCATTATGACACTCTCCGATTGTAAAAGAAAGCATAAATAGGTAAATAAACAAAAAAATACAATGAAATTGGTATTTGTTTATATTTCGTTCATATGGTCACACACAGATGGCAGCACTTTCACCCATTAATCAACCAATTATTGTTGCTATCGTTTGCGACTGACAATGGAATTCTGGTGATAAATGAAGATATAAGATGCTCCATAAAGCTCGAATTTGTTGCGTCGCGAAATTTTCCGCTGCGTTTGTTCGTTAGCGCGCCAAATGAATCGTACCATTCGCAATTGTTGCTCTTATTGCCGATAATATCGCCGAATTGCTCCGTTTGCGTCGACGTGTTGACAGCACGCTGCATAAACAATGTGCGCTCGTTGTTGACGAAATGCTGCCAAATCTTGGTGGTCGGGCCATTCCATCGAATCGAATTGAATGCAAATTGTCAGTGCACTCAGCTCAGCTCGACGACGGAATGAATGAATGACATAAACATCAAGACCACTAACAACAACAACAACAACAACCGAGCAACAATGAGCGCAATGCTGAGTTTGTTGGAGCAGATTGAAACAATTCAATGTGCTATTACGCTGAGGAGTTCAACCACAAAATCACTTATTCTTCGTTGCTATAGCAACTGGAACTTTTCACCTCGTTTGTTGTTTAGTTTTATTGCAAATAGTAATGAGAGAGTTTTAGTTAATTAGTTATTCATGCAGAAGATTCATTTTGTTTCATTTGTTTTTGTTCATAAGTTTTGTAAAATTCAAGTTTTTAAATTTTTAAAATTACTTTTTAAATCTACTTTTAAATAATTACATAGAACCTCAAATTAGTTGTTAATTAGTTAAGAATTTGATTGTTGACGGTAGATTCAATCATGCCTAAACGTTAATAAGAAAAGTAAAAAGATTTCGATATTAAATAAACTAAGAAATCAATAACAAAACTCTAATTATGTCTTAAAAATACATTTTCATGGAATTCATTAATTTAATAATCAATTCATCAATGATCTGGAACGTGACTGCATGAATTACAACTATTTTGTTTATTTTTGGGGAATTTCAAAATAATAATCGATCAATCAATCAATCAATCAATCAATCATTTCTTGATATCTGTGAATTTGTGATCACTCTAAAGTCCTTTATTTTGGAAATTATGTTAATAATGCAATGTAATTAATGTCATTATTTAATACCGACAAAAGATTCACGAAATTATCAACTTTGTCGAACAATTTCAATGTGAATAATAATAACAACGAAATTAGTCGAATATTTTTAATTTCATTTTTCTTTGCGAATTTTAATTTAAATTGCAAGTCAAGGACAATGTCAAATGATTGAAGTTGATTGTTTATAATTTTTGTCATGATCATTGAATCATTGTAATTGACCTCTTTTTGCAATTTGCCAAATAATATTTAATAGGATTGTATTACAGATTTAATTTTGTAATTTGCTTAGATTTGCAATTGAAATGTGTGTTTAAGTTGTTTAAATTTATTTCTGGATTGGAATTTTTTTCGTGGAATTGTTAAAATGATATAATTTTTTTATTTCAAGTTTTGTTAAGGTATTTGTTGATAAATTATAATCAAGAAATCAAAAAATAAAGCAAAAAGTTGAAGGATAATAAAAATTGATTTAATTTTCAAGAAACTAATCTGAAAAATAATTACAAAATTATAACCAAATATATTTTCCAAATCAATTTAGCAATAATTTATCAACAACCTCTGAAAATATTATTAACCCTATTTAATAAATGTAAAAAGTATTGAAATAAACTATACTTAATGTCATAAATAAATGACTTAGAAATTAATCACTCCAATTTTCAAAAAACGACTAACCTACACCAAAAACGACCATAAATTCTTATCACATGTAATTAACTGGTTAATTACACGTTGTGGTAGGCTGGTAAAATGTCAAGTGCGGATGCCCATCATTATCAACAATCAAGACGATTGAGTTTAATGCATTCAAATGCGTAAGTCCAATCAATCCTTTATGGCATCACTGATAAGAATGCATTCAAAAAGCGGAAAACGAAATCGTATCGAACAACCAAAAAATATAAACGCATTAATGCCCAAAAATAACTTTCTGATAACACTGTCATTTGTCATTATCACTCACTAAGACCAAGAACTATCGATATCAACCGGAAAATTGTCTCGTTATGAAGACAATTTATGTTCTTAATTGTTTTTTTTTTTTTGATTTGTGTAGTTTAGTTGATTATTAAGAATTTTCGGTGATGTTTTAATTGATTTCGTAATTGCTGAATGAACTTCACGTACAATGCCATCAGTTAGCAATGGCATCATATCGTATTCATGCAAATTATAGTTTGCTATTCGTAGTACTATTGCTAATTTGTTCGCTTGCAACATTTCCTTCGTCGAGCGACAACGACGACAACGATGAAGACAATGCAGACATGAAGACAATCAATCGTTGTTGTTATTGTCGTCAACGTCAATGATTGCAATGGGTAATTTGTTTGTTTTTTTGTGGAAGATGAGGAGGAAGAGTTGGGGAAATTTGCGAATATTTTGTAATGATGAATATAAATGGAGAATTTCAAAATTGCAAAATAGAATTTTTTTTTAGAAAAAGAATCAGAAATAGTAAAGTTAGTTCTTTAAAAAATAAAAGGAATTTGTAATTTTTATAAATACAATTTAGTTTTCTTTAAACAATAACCAAAAATTTAATTTATTCTAAAAACACAGTGTTTTTCATAATTTTTTTCTCAGGATACATGAAGGATGTCAACTCCAATTTTTTTACAGTTTATTTGTGCACATCTTAACTTTAATATGCATATTTTTATTTTGGCAAATATCTTTTGATATCTCTGGAAAATTATTTTAAATTTTGATATGCACGAAAATCCATCGTTTCATTTGAGCCCTCGTGTGAATCAAACGCTTTTAACAAAAATAATTTCTTTAAACTTTCAGAAAATAGATTAAATTTTGAAACAACAAGCTAATTTGCAAGAAAATATTGTTATTTATTAAGGAATGGCAGCTACTTGAACAAAAGAGTTGATTTTATTCAATTCATCTGCTCTCAAAATATAAAACAACTTTTATAATTTTTTTTCTCCGAAAATATGAAAGTTGTTAGATTTGTTTTCTCGTCACATATTTGTGCATAATTTGACTACAAAATGTAATTTTTTATTTTGAAAAAAGTTAATTAGTATCCAGGTAAATGAATTTCAAAATTTGGCATGCAAAAAAAGTTATTATTTCATTTGCGCTCTCTTGTAGATCGAACGGTTTGTTCAAAATCAAATTGCTTTAAACTTTCAGAAAATAGATAAAATTCTCTATAAATTGAAGTATTTTTGGATAGAAATTATTGTTTGATAATAAATTGTAGTCATTTGAACCAAGGAGTTAATTTTATTCATTTTACTTTGTTCAAAAAGCAAAATCGATCTTTATAATTATTTTTTTCTTAGAAAATATTGAAGATACGAACTTCATTTTTTGGCAGAATCTGTATAAATATCTTGGCTATAAAACACAAATTTTTATTTTTGAAAAAATCAATTAGAATCCAAGTAATGTTAAATAAAAAATTGGCATGCAAAAAAAATATGGGTTCATGCGCGCACTCTTGTGGGCCAAACGACTTGTCCAAAATCAAATTGCTTAGAATTTTTGGAAAATAGATGAAATTTTCTATAAACTGGCCCATTTCACATTCAAAATTTCTGCCCCTTAAGAAATGACAGCCATTGAAACAAAAAAGTAAATTTTCTCTAATTTTTTCTTAATTTTATTGGTTAATAATTTTATTAATTATTATCAGAAATTAATGAAAATCGCACAATTCCTAGATAATTAATAGATCTTTAAGTTGCAAGAAAGAAATTAAAAATCGGACCATAAATTTTTGAGTTATTCGTCAAAAAGTTAAAAAAAAAAACGATTAATCAATGAGTGTTTAAAAAGTCCCAAATTTTCACCAAAAAAACCCAATTTTTTATCTTTTTAAAAACGTAACTTCATTAATAACATAATTATCATTAAATAAAAAACAAAACTTTACAACTCCCATCTGTATAAGATTGCAAAAAAATTTCACCCCCACAACTCAAACGTTTTCTTGGTGAGGGAAATTCGCACATTCCACCTGCACAAAAAATCGCATCAATCGCCAACCTACGACGAATTATTAATAAAAAAAATGCAATAATATTCGTCGATGCAGTCGGCTGTCAGTCAGAGAAGGCGACGTTTGTCGGTGCGTGTGCGTAAACCACTTGAAAAGTTTTTTTCGCGAAATTCGCTGCCAATCGACTCGACGATCCGCCGAATGCGTGTTTAGCATGTAGTCGCGTATAAAAAGTCAGCCATCGATGAGCACCCGGTGCCAGTAGCATCACGTTTTGCAGTCGCTGAAGAAGTCATCCAAAAACCACCGAAAAATCAGACGGTTGAAAACGCAGTGTGCGAATTGCAAATCGCCAAATTGTTAAATCATCGTCGTCGGTGTTGTTATCATTGCCAACAAAATGGACCAGTGTGTTCTTATCAGTTGGTGCTGGTTGCTGCTCGGAGTGCACTTCACAAGTGTCGATTCCTCGCAACCGGAAGGTAAAAACATTCTTTTATTTTTTAAACAAAATCGACAATGAGGATAACGCGTGATAACGAAATTGGCGATTTTGTTGGGGGGGGGGGGGGGGGTTTTTTATTGGTTTTGAATTGAGTGGCCAATTAATTAACAAGTGAATGTGAT
>JARJDZ010001628.1:0-52274 GCA_030264555.1 Aleochara sp. GC000083
TAACTTTTGAACCGTTGGACCAAATAAACTAAAATTGGAACCAAATTGTAGGTCTCGATGAGTACTTTCCAAAAATCTATGGGTTTATGACCTTTTGGTCGTGGGGAATGCAGAAATCGCGTTCGAAGAAAAAATTGGAAAAAAAAGTTTGTAGCGATAAAAACGATATGAAATTCTTAAAATCGCTTGAGTTTTCAAAATTTTTCATATCTTCGGAACTAATGGACCGATTTGGATGATTCAAACGGCATTCATAGTATTTTGACGAGAAAATAATATTGGTCATGGTCTCAAAGCTGTGCCGGATTCAGAAATATCCGAAAAAGAAATGTTGGTTGCCAAAAATGCAACATTTTTTATCCTCTATATATATTCACGTTTGCCTTGACTTTAATTGCGATTTAATTACTGCCCTGATTAGATAATTACATAAAGTCTCCCATCGTTTGAAAGCATATTTAATTAGATATAAAATGAAGGTCCAATTAAATTGATATCTAACAAGGAAACTTTGCTGACTTGATGAATTCATTGAAATGCAACTTACAGGTAGAAACAAACAATCCAATAGCATCCGTATGGATTGTAAATTTAAAGAAGACCTTAAAATATATATCCGCCTCGGAGATACGGCCAACGAACAGCGTGGAACCCGGAAGCTACATAACCAGCGCCCGATTCTACAACGATAACGACATTTCAGTCGTCTGGTTGAATCGGCGACAGAACAAATCCGTTATACTGAACTGCAAGGCGCAGGACAATTACAACTGCACCACGGTAATTATTCACCCCTACTCGGATGCAATCAAAAACCATGCGAGCTAAAAATTAATTGTATCTCCCTATCTGCGCGCTGGGAACTGGAACAGTTCCACATTGAAAAAGCCAGCTGTGATCTGACCGGGAACAAGGACAATTGCGGATGGACCGAGCCAATCTTCCATCCACTCTTCGCGCATAACGGCCAACAGGCGCTCATCCGATGCCCGGTGAAGGACGGCAATAACGGGGATTTCATGCATGTCTGCCAGCTGCAATCGAAGCAAGTGATCCCACTCACGCACGGGGCGTTCGAAGTGACAAGGATCCTCGCCTGGGACGAAGAGAACCATTTGATGTGAGTACATTACCCCTTTCGACCATCCCGACCATTCCAAACACCCAAACCCAGCGACAAAAACCATGCAATTACATTCCTTCTGTTTGTTTTACCCATGGTCCTAATCGGTTCCAGCTATGCGATCGCGACCAATGAGGACAACCCTGGAGTGCGACACTTGTTCAAGATCGGCGACATGAACTCTACTCAAGCTTGGACTTGTATGACATGCCAACCCAAAGTCGACTTCAATTTGACATCATTCGATGGTGACATGATCAACGAGACCCTGCTGAATGACACGATGCTGTTGTACTACAAGTGCGATTACAACAACGTCGTCTTCAGCAAGAACTATCGGTACTATGTGCAGGAATGTCTCGGACCGGATATTCCCGTCCTCTTCCTGGTCGAGACAGCCACCAATTTCCGGATGGTCATCCTGGATTCATCCGCTTCGCTGCGCAGCAAGGTGAAGAGTCTGTCGAAACCACGGATCAAGAAGTTCCATGTGGATATTGATGACCGGGATGAGACCTACAAGGCGCAAGTGATGCTTCATCTTCCTCCAGTTTTACGGGAGTATGAAGATGTCGCTTTTCCTCTAATTCTTATCGTGTAAGTGGTTGATAATGTGATTGAATCATGAAAAACCAGCATCTTCATTTCATATTACAGTGATTCAATGCCTGGTTCTCAGTCGGTTTCCGAAAAATGGGAACTTTCCTGGCCGTGGTTCTTAGCAAGCACGAGGAGCTACGTTGTGGCACATATTGATGTTCGAGGATCTGGATATCAAGGAGAAAAAATGCGACGTGAAATCTACAAGAAGTCAGTACTATTTTTTTCAATTTCTTACAAGTTCCAATCTTTAACTTAATCCTTCTGTTTCATCTTCCAGAATTGGATCTGTTGAGGTTCAGGATCAACTTGCAGTCTTGACCTACCTCCGTGATAATTTCCACAAGTTCATCGACAGGGATAAGATCTGCGCAGTTGGAACCGGATATGGTGGATACGTTGCTGCCATGTTGCTCCTGCAGGACATCCAGCAGGTCATCAACTGTTCGGTTAGCATATCGCCAATTACCAATTGGTTCTACTATAGTAAGACCCCGTTAATGCTTAGTCTAAGATGGTTGGAATGCAATGTGGGTTTCTTTTAGATTCCTTCTTCACGGAGAAATATTTCGGCTTCCCATCCGAACAGTTTACTCATTATCAAGCTGCAGATCTGACGAAGCGGGCTGGCAACCTGAATGATCGCAATTATCTGCTCATTCACGGCACAGCCGACATGAAAGTGAATCCGCAGCATTCCATGATGTTTGCCAAATCGATGATCGACCAAGGGGTGCTCTTCCAGCAAGTTGTAAGTCAACATTTCATGTTTGGACGTCGTCACATTCATATCTTCATCATGTTACTAATATTTCATCGCAGCGTTAGCACAAAATTGCATGACACACATTCACACACAATTCGTACACATTTTTGCAATTTAAAAATTCAAATATGGACTATACTATAGGCAACCTAAAATGCACCTTTTAAATATCACCACTGAAAAACTTTTGAAACTATATATTTTCGTATTTAAAAACTTGAAATCACAAAATTTAAAAAAATGCTTAAATGGAAATGATGCCAGTCAATGTAATACATGCTCATATCATGGAAAAGCAATTATTTCAAGAGAATTTCGATGCAAATCGCTTGGGACTGATGGATTGAACCATCTCCCACATCTTTTTATCCGTCGTCTGATAAGTCTAAGGACTATTGTCGCTTTTTATCAGCGTCTGATGTACTTTTATCTGAAGTAGACGTCTCATGTGAGTCGTAAAAGAAATATTGAGTTGCTGGATGGCCCAAATAGATACTAACCATCTGAAATTGGGGATTCAGTGATGCCACAATCATAAAATCGTCTTAAATGGCACATTGCAAAACCAGCAAACACATGCAAAACAACCCACACGCAGAATGGTTTTGTGCTAACAATGCAAATTCGTTCTTTTCCGCTCTCTTCACCTTGTTGATTTGAGTAGGAGCACTCAGCGTGCCGAGATGCTTTCTAGAATGTTGTTTATCTATGCATTATCCTATGTGAATGTGTTTAGCGAATGCAAGAATTGCGCGATACAAGCGCGTGCAGCTCCAGCACACGAGCAAGCTATAAACCGCAAAAATCTGCCAAATCGAAGACATCCATCAATCAGCCAACACACTTGTACTAAAAACCAACCAACTACTCAACTGTTCTCTCTTGTTGAATCTGAAATGCTGTGTGTAACTCGATGCTATTATTTGCAGGTGTACCCAGACGAGAGTGCACCATTCGGCCAAAAAACACAATTGCACCTCTATACGTACATTGATCAATATTTTAACGAGTATTTCGGCGTTGATAGGGACGAATGGGATATCTTTCTGGCCTAAAACGCATTCACATTCGCTCGATACGAATAAACAATACTCTACGGTCTAGCAAACACAAAAAGAAAACTGTGAATAAAGTGTATGATAAATTGTATGATGATGACTTATGTGACGTTGCTGTTGATGATGATGATGATGCTGATGATGATGATGATGACTTATTCTAAGGAGAAGTGCACTGAATCGTTGCGTTTCAGGTGTATCCGGATGAGAATCATGCGTTCGGCAAAAAAGCGCTGATCCATCTGTATAAGGAGATCGATCAGTTCTTTAACGAAAGCTTCGGGCCCCCGATGGACGAATGGCACGACGATTCGAACGACTTTTTCATTCAGACATCGTATCGATAGAATTCGAAGATTGCGCCCGCCACGAATCGATCATTCATGAGCATTTGAAAACTTCCCATATCATTTGTGTGGTGATTTCCATGAGATTCGTACATCAACTCCCCAAAAATCTGATATTCCCAATCGCAGTTACCATTCCTTCAAAGAAGTACCCCAAAGATTTTCTTTCATCTTCTCCTTAAAAGGATATCTTGATATACTTTCATGACTATTTCGAATGTACTTATTCTCATGATAAGAAGCCAAAAACGAAATTGCAAGCGAATTAACATTTCTCAACAATGAAATGCCACCGATTGAGACGCGATTGATTGAACTATGATAAAACTACACATAGACCAACTAAATTTAATTACGAAGAAATCTATGAAATAAATGAAATGACGTATGTGATAGAGTAGTGAATTTACGAACAAATGATATAGTTAGATATTTACAATATAGCGAATTGTAGATGCAGGCAAAAAATCCAATAAGAAAGTATGCGCGACCGAAAGTGTGAACGAGAGAACCGAGAACGAGAACGAAAAATGCTAAAATTCCCAACTGCTAAGACAAATATTTTGTATTGCTACTAATCTAAGGCGAATTAAGCATTCAATTAATTAATTAATTAACCAATTGATTGATTAACCCATGTGTATAACGTTGACATGATACAAAATCAACAGTAACTTCCAAAAAGATTTCTAATTGTTGCACTGATGAATGTTCACTTTAAACCTATTAACGAGTATGGACAATAAGCTGAAATATAAACAATTAGACCTCAATGCAACTTTGCAACTTAAATGCCTAATTAGTAACGCAGAAAGTGATTGTTTCACACATTGAGTTTATCACACGAGGCAAGTGAACATTTTCGGTGCAAGAATTAGAAAAGCCCAAACAAACCTGTAAATAAAATCTTCCAATTCCATAGAAATTTATGGTAACATCGCTTAACTATTTACATATAACACTAACGCTCTAATATTTCTCCAGAAGCTTATCTAATGCCTAAATTAGTGTCAGATTGCAGCTTCTAACTTCATTTGTTCACTAATGCACAGCTAGATTACAGCTTTAAATCTAAACCTTGTGATAGATTTCGTTTGCAAATTGTATTAAACAATAGTTTACGAATTTGACGGAACATTGTATGTCGCATTATCATGCGAAGTCAAATTGTATTTTTATATGGACGAATCAACCGGACTAACTTCTCCAAACATTTGAAATTGCTTTCGAAATTGAATTAATTTTAGTTTCTTACTTTACTATAGGCAACCAACATAACGAAAATTAAACAAATTTGTAATTTTATTCATGAAAATGTTTTCAAACTATAGAATTTATTACGCTAAAATTATTCCAACTTAAATATCATGTTAATATCTCAAAGATTATTCGATTACTTCATTATCTCTTAATATTCAAACTTGAAATCGAATTATAACAAAGCAAACTAATTGGAAAACGTCCAAATACATTCAAATAGCGAAACTTACATCATTTCTTATAGATTTTAATATCACTCAGATGTTTATCGATTTACTATCAATCGAGATTTAATATCACGTTTGGTCCTCCAAAAAGTTAGGAGCTTAAATTTCGATTTTTATACGTAAACTAATGAAGAATATTTGTATATATGTGCCTCATCTTATCTGATTTTACATGTTAATCGTTTATATATTGTTAGAACTGCATTTCAAGGTCTAGATCGTTTACAATTTTGATTTCTATCCGAAATGTTTACCAAAATGCAAGAAGATACACTAAAACTATATAATCTAGAATTTAAACACAAAGTTTATGAAGAAATGTTGTTAAACCATGTTATATTTGTATAAAATATTATGTACTGATATTTAAATGTGACACCAACAGCCAAAATAAATGTTAATTTATTCGAAATATATAAGTAAGAAAACACGATGCGTTTTAATTATTATTTAAATTTGAATTTCCCGGGTAGACTCTTCGGTACGATTCGCCGTTTTTACGATGTTAACCGAGTTGCAAACGTCTGTCGAAAATTTTGACAATGTAAGTCAAGGTCATTAAAGGTCAGGTGCGTCAATGGAACGGTCGGTTGAATGGTTAGTTTTTTAGTGCTTATATTCTGTGTGTTTACATAATTGTGGTATATTTATTAATTGTCATTGTTGGAACACAATAGATCTATTGCTAATTAATCACCTATGTGATATTCGTAGCGAGACAACAACGAAAAAAGCGAGGTTCCTTATCGCTGGCGAAACTATTCGATGCGATTGTTGTGCGTGAATGCGAGTCCACGGCGCTTTTGTATCCGATGCTTGCATTCAATTTCGTACCTGATCCGCACACAATGATTCATAGATAGATGGATAAATTCGGATGTCGTCGCTAATCAGAGAGCCGTAAGAACAATAGCAGCGCCTGTAATTAGTGCGATACGGAGGATCGAGACAGCATTTCGTGCGGTGCAACGCCAATCAAATGCTACAAACGCGAAACGTCTGCACTTGAGATCCGTCAACTTCATAAAAACAATATTGTAAGTATGGTCGCCTTTTGTTTTTGTTGTTGTTGTTGATGCTGTTGTTGTTAACATTTCTTAGAGTCCAATTAAGAAGTCGAAATGTTCGGACTTTCGTGCGTTGCATTGGCGACTAGAAAGTCCGCATCCGCTTTTCGTGACCCAATAAAATAGTAACCTTTAATCAAAAACGTAAACAAACAAAACAATTTGTAGGCCGTTAAAATTCTTTTGTGGAAAGTAAAAGTGGTCAGCGCAACTCTGCGGACACGTTCTCGAGATGTACGGTGGCAATTCGAATCGAATCGGGCTTGTTTATCTTGAAATTATTCGAGCATCATGATACGATACGGCGTGACGTAAAAATCTGATTCCTCCGAGGTGAAAGATTACTCGGATATCGTGCGAAATACATGCACACTATTGTTCAGAAAATTAGAGGAGTTTATCGTTTTAAGGTTGACTTTTTTCCAAGCACAAACCGTTTCTAATTTGTTTCTGTTTGTAGATGATGTTGGCCCCATTGATATCGCCATGGGAACACCTGGCGATAGAAGCAGATTTGAAAACTTAAGTGATACAAAAGCGTTCCAACTGGAGGACAATCAGTCAAACAGGACATCCATAACTTCACCAACAACAACAGCTACCACAGTAACATCCACCAGTATGACAGTAATCACACATCTGCCACATTTCAACTCTTCGTTCTACAACCTCCACACTCCAACCTCAACCAGCACAACATGTGAACCCAAGGAAACAGAACCACCTGATCACAAGCACCAGCTTGATGATTCATATTATGAAGAAGTAAAATTCAGCCACACAGATCTATTCAGAGATCAAACTGCCATCGACCTGGAGGTCGCTGGTCCTTCAGGCCTGCAAACACCCAAGAACAGCAATAATAAGTCGAAGGCGAACGTGCAGGTGGCGAAGAAGCTCAAGAAGTCGCCGACGAAGAAGCAGTTCACGTGCGCCGTCTGCCAGAAGTGCTTCCAAAGCCCGACGAAGCTGGCGAAGCACCAGCAGATCCACGGCAATAGCTCGCCCTTCAAGTGCGAGCACTGTAAGAAATCGTTCACGTCCAAGTTCAAGCTCGTGCGGCACGTGCTCATCCACTCCGACCGCCGCCCCTTCAGCTGCACGATCTGCGAGCGTACCTTCCATCGCAAAGACCATCTCAAGAACCACATCAAAGTGCACAGTCCATGCAAGACGGTGCACGTTTGCGAGAAGCCCGCCTGTCGCAAGGAATACACATCGCTGATCAGCTTCAAGAAGCACCTCGCATTTCACGCTGCTGAGGATGGCGCGCTGGACTGCCTCATTTGCGAGCAGTCGTTTGCCAGCAAGGAGGCAATCCTCTACCACCTGAAGGTGCATGCAGGCAGTCGCACCGTCAAGAATCCGGAGGAGAAGAAATATCCGTGTGATCATTGCGAACGGAAATTCTTCACGCGCAAGGACGTGCGCCGCCATATGGTCGTCCATACGGGCCGACGCGACTTCCTCTGCCAGTTCTGTCCGCAACGTTTCGGTCGCAAGGACCACCTGGTGCGACACATCAAGAAATCGCACTCGGCGAGCGAAGCGGCAGCAACCTCGACGTCAATCGACGAAACGAATGTGAAGGCTGAACCTGAGACGTCGTGTTCAACGGCGATGCCCTCCACGTCGTCGTACATCAAGTCGGAGAACGAAGAGGAGTCGAATCTCTCCAACGCGGAGAGCTTCGCCACAAACCTGGACCTCGACACGCTGCTGCCTGCGTACCTGACGCAGCCGCACACTCCCGCTGAGCTCACGGAGCTTGGCTGCGAAGTATTAGATGTGATACCGCCGGCCGACCTGGAGGCGGCTGCCGACCTGGCCTCCGAACGCAGCGATGAGTTGTTCGAAGGGAACAGCATCCTGCACGGTAACGTGATGGATTTCATTACCGAAAGTGACGACATCGGCGAGAATACGCCGCTGCCTGCGTTCAGCCAAATATTCCAGCCACATCCGCCGCCGCCATCGCCAAGGTAAGAAGATGCGGTACTTACGAGAAGTTTCAAATGAAGATCCATTGTACCTTGCAACCACTTGAAGTTTGTAGAATGTAGACAGCTCAGTACACAAAAATCTGGTCGGATGAAATATTTTACGGGAAAAGTGAATCTCTCAAAATTTGATAATCTTCATTTGGCGTCTCGCGAAACGAAAAGAAACAAAATGAATGAATTTGCCTTTTTCACGACACCCACCAGTAAGAAAATATTTGCAGTAAAGTATGAATAACCCAAAGATACGAAAGCTAAAAACGCTAAAAAGAAAGTTTAGTCATTATATTTTTATATCGGTAGAGTGTTTTATAAATATTTATTATATTTTTTGTTTTTTATATTATACACATACTACTATTACGACTATATTCTAATGATAAGAGAGAGATTCTATTTACGATTCTATTTAAATACAAAGTATAAGAAATGTTATAATCTTGATGAGGAATCCAGTTTTTGGCACGTGGACCGTGATTCGTTTATATATAAATATATAAGTTGCAGAAGTGTTCCGAGGTCCATATTGAAAAAAGTAAAACAAAATACCATTCAGGGATGAGTTTATCGTGTACCATATTAAGTTATACATTGTTGTTTTTCACATACCATGTTATTTTCTGCAGGAGGAAATCTTAATTGTTTATACAAATACCTGAAATGCTTTAAAGCTTCTGTATGTTGTTTGTTAATCGTTGGTAAATTGTATAAACTTAGCTGTAAGCATCATATTTATTACATATTTATTTTACAAAAACGTTACCTGTAAGATTGTAACCGTACGAACGAACGTGCGTGAAATATTTTTGAAAAGTTGTTAACAATCTGTATGAATTCTGGCACAGCAGTGGCGTACAAGTTTTCGTTCAATTACTATGATATGTAAAGCATTTAAAAAGTGTGCATCAGATGTACGCACGCAAAACGAAGTTTCCATTATCGTTACCACTGCCCGAATTCATTTTGAACGTGAAAATGAGACGAAAAACGAATCGAATGATGCCTATGCGAAACTGTAATCGCCCGGATCTGATAATAATTCTTGTTGATGATGTAGATGATAACTATTTTGCTACGAATACACTCGATACCATTGATAATAAGCGTTAGCTTAGCATAATGCAGATCTATAGTTTGTGACTCACACAGCCAATGAACGAGAATTACTTAAGAACTTACAATTACATAGTACAAAGTGAAGATTGAGTCACACAGTTACCAGAAAACTGCGCAATAAACAAATTCAATTACTCATATACATACAGAGATTGAGATAACAAAAGTGGAGACAATAGATTTGCAGTTCAAATATAGATTCGTTTTTGATACGATTGATTAGCGCATTCCCTGCTCGTTGTACATAAAGAAGCAAACGATCATAGTGATGTACCGATAATTATCGTTGATGATTATTTTATTATCTACCTCAATTAAAATATATTTGCAACAATCAATGCTGGATCGACAGCTAGTCATAGCGTTTAAGAAAATGGAAAATACAAAGTAATAATATACTTGCTAACAATTGGAACAAACACGGAAAAAGTTGTTACTGACAATGTTGATAAACTGAAAGAAATCATTGTACATAAAAGCGTTCTTGTTAGGAATACATTACAAATAATCTATATATTTTTATATAATAGTATTCCAATGAATTATAATATTTTAATAAAGTTGACGAATTTTATTTGGCCTTTATCCTAACAATAATATGCATATTTAGAAGTTCAATAATATAAATTAACAACAAATTTGCCCTTTATCTCTGGATGGATATTGAATTCGACCAAAGTTTGGTAAAAGATGGTTTTATATCTTCTGCCACTAGCTTCCCTGAATAGATTATATTTGATGAGTCGTTTTTGTTATTGCTAAGAAATAACTACTGGCCGCTAGATGCGCTAGATGAGAGAGAGGAAGCCGAGATATGAACCATACAGGGTTGAACTAAGTTTGTCTGGTGACAGGGAATAATGTCATTACTCCCTCTACGGGTTCTAGATTTGCTTCCAATATAGGCAACCCGTATGTCATCGGCAAATAATTATAGGTTAATTCGGCATGAATATGTCATAAACATCAGTTTATTATTATTAATTATCCCATTCAGATCGGAAAGTAATTAGTTGAAATTAAGTGAAATGGGTCTATTAACTGACCCAAGTGCAGGACATGGCAAGGCCATTAAACTTCTATTGAAATACTATCCCAAGTTGTGTGTTCTTTTGTATGTTATTGGAATCGTATATTTTTGTTTACTTGCCTCTCCTCAATTTAATGGTGCTACATACTTCTCTGAAAATGCACTTTTGCCTGGTTTGGTAAAGTCCGAGCTGATGGATGAATCTGCAGCTAAATTATACCATGCAGAGTTACTGGATGAAATGAAGAAATATGATGATGCCATACCCTATTCATGGTTGTTGGCGAAGTTTCAGCAAATTGGATTAGACACCTATACTCATAATTTTACATTAAACTATCCATTTGGGAAGGGTCAGGTAACATGCTCATCAATTTTAAATGTTTCATTTATTTGCATTAAGTCAATTTACAGAAATTCTCTGGGAAGAATGTTTATGGAATTATCAGAGCACCTAGAGCCGCAAGCACTGAAGCACTGGTCTTATCAGTACCCTTCAGACCTCCTACAAGTATCCATCTTCCAACTACAGCATCAATTGCCATTATGCTGGCATTTGCAAAATTTGCCATAAGTATGATTCTTATTGGTTTATAGAATTGTTAACTATTAACTTTATTTGTTATAGAGGAGAAATATTGGGCTAAAGATCTCATCTTTTTGATAACTGAACATGAGCAACTGGGAATGCAAGCTTGGCTTGAAGCCTATCATGGGGTGTCCTGTGGTTCAAAAGGTGTGCTGGATTCAGGTGATATGAAAGGAAGAGCTGGAGCTATTCAAGCAGCAATCAACTTGGAATTCCATGATATAGAAATAAGTAATGCTGTTATTCCTCTTAATGAGTAGAAATACTAAATGCATTTTAAATTTTTCAGGTAGAATTGATATCAAAATTGAAGGATTGAATGGGCAACTTCCAAATTTGGACCTATTTAATTTAGCCAATAAGATGAGCATCAAGGAAGGTCTTGAAGTTACATTTAAGAATCGCCCTTCTGGCAAAGTTAGAGCGCCATTCAAAGATTGGCATTTGTCTTGGCAATATCTTCTAGCCACACCAAAGAAACTAAAAGTATTTTATAAGGAATGGAAGTATTCATTTGTGACTCTTATGAATATGGTTTCCACTCAAGCCACTGGT
This sequence comes from Aleochara sp. GC000083, assembly GCA_030264555.1. Taxonomy (NCBI): domain Eukaryota; kingdom Metazoa; phylum Arthropoda; class Insecta; order Coleoptera; family Staphylinidae; genus Aleochara; species Aleochara sp. GC000083. The sequence goes on from JARJDZ010001628.1 coordinate 11,739, forward strand.
GTAAGTATTATTCTTTAACAGTTTTCAATTGTTTAATATGGGCTGAAATGGGCTGAAATTAAAATTTAATTTGTTTCAGACGCCAAATGGAAACCACGGACTGTTCTATCGTTTTGCAATTCAAGCATTAACACTTGAAGGCTTTCCTCGTACAAATTCCAAGCAACCGATTGCTAGCTTCTACACCATGGGTCGAATTTTAGAAGGAACTTTCCGGAGTTTAAACAATCTCCTCGAACGCTTCCATCAGTCATTCTTCTTTTATTTATTACCTGCACATCATAGATACATCTCCATTGGCTTATACATTCCAGCTCTAGCTTTATTAATTGCTACGTTGTACGTAAAAGGATACGCAAAATGGTGCCAACTACACGAAAACTATTCCTTAGGTAAGATGGGTAAAGGTTGATGAATTGGAAAATTAATTTTGTGAATTTCAGAATCGGAAAATGCTGATGGAAGTGGTGATGCCCCAGCAGAAACCTCTGATGTCTCGAAATCTAAGGCGTTACAACTAGAGAAGCGAAGCATGAAAGAATGGCAGACTGCTTTTGATGCAGAATGTTCTCGAAATCGGAATGAGAAGAACTACGGTTACGCGCGAATGTGGATCATCTTCTGCGTCTTGCATGGTTTGGGCTTGGGAATTCCAACTGCTTTCCGCATGATTATCAACCTTGGATTACAATACGGCTACACCATCCACGATTCCATATTGTTCACGCTTGTAGGCGTCTCGCTCTTCACGATTGCCCTACCAATTGTTGTACGTAAACCGCACAATATGAGCATGACTTTCATGAACATCATTCTGCTCATGGAATTCGCAATCGCTCTCAATTGGATTGCAATGTTCAACATATCATTGGCCATGTTCTTAGGCGTAATCTACATTCCATTCGCACTACTCATCAATCCAACCACGTGCAGAAAATGCACAATCGTGCAAAAACTGATGTGGTTGCTTGTGCATCCCGTATTTGTTTCATTTGCAACAATTGCGCTCTATTCATTCGTATCTTTCCCTAACGATGGCATTTCCATAAATCTATCGCGTTCGTACTTATCGCTGATGAAGGCACTGCGTTTCACTATGGAAGATTACTTGATTTATGGTAATTGTTTGTTTACAATTATCAGTTGTATTATGTTACCGATTTGGTCGTGTTTCTGGTTCATCACGTTCACGCCTGTTAATACAGGTGAAAGTGAATTGAAAACAAAGAAAGTACAATAAAATTTTAGTCTTTACCATAGTTAAGATAACATTTCTTAATTCCAATATATTCTAATGAAAATAACAAAGTTGTCACCACCTTAAAACGGGTGCAGTAGTTACACGTAATAAGAAAATTTGTTTGTAATTACAATAACCGTGCTTTAATTCCAGAAAAAGCTTTTTTAATTAAAAATTTGTATGACTGAAAAGTCAAAGAATTTTGTATTCATTTTTACCTATTGTTATTAACAATAATTTGGAATATAAGTAAAAAATACGAGGTTTTGCATTTCTTTCGACATTTAGTTCATTTATTTTTCATTTTTGGGACATTCACATTACACACAAATACCTGATTGCAATGAATTCAAATCAAACATGAAGCATCTTTCTTTTCACTAATTTAACATGCATATTTCATTACGTCATATCCTCCTACCAATCGAGTATTTTGAGAACTAATTACATACAAAAACAATGTTATTTGCGACTGAGAGGCTTCTGGTTCCAAGTTTGTCTGGCGCTTGTTTTGCATGACATTATCGTTGTGATGTTATCGAGTCCGTAGTTGGGTAATTGGTATTTTCACTTAAATTCAAGCCCATGTTTGATTATATTATTGACTGCTTATTTATATATTATTATTATGCAAAATTTGTGTAGCCCTGACTGAATTTGTCTTTCTTGATTTGCTTCACTTGTGTTTGTTCAATTACATAGTTTTTAAAGCATAGTTCTGTATGTTGGCGGGTTCGCTTACAAGTTAAATGCACTTAATACACGTGTTTTAATTGCTTATCAATCATCATCTTAATTATTTTATGAAATCATGACCATCTTCATCTAGTAAATGCATAAGAGTTAATAGATACTTAATTGTTGTTATGTTTCTGAACAAATATGAATTCATTAATTGTGTGAGCAGCAAAGAGAGCCAGCTCAAACTGTATGTGTGTTTGTGTGGAGTTTTCTTGAATTTGCTAGCTCTACTCTACTTTAAGTAATTCTACATCAAAGATGAGTGTGGCGTTCGGTGGGATAACGCCTGGGTGGCCGAGAGCTCCGTATGCGTAATCCGGGGAGCAGATGAGGCGAGCCCTTTGACCAATGCTCAGCTGGAAAAACAAATTCAAGTTATTACATGTACAACAATTCCATTGAGGATAATCTATTAATGATGGATACACACATATCAGAATCACAAACCTACTTGTGATGCAAATTCCTTTACATCAACAATAATTCAGAGCGCAAGGATTTAAATCATCAGAAATTAGATTCAAAATTAGAGCAGTGTGCAGAATGAAATACTCACTTTAGCTACACCCTCATCCCAGCCTTTGATCACTTCACCTTTGCCGATGCGGAACTTGAAAGGAACTCCACGATCGCGAGACGAATCGAATTTGTTTCCATTTGATAAGGTACCAGTGTAGTGCACGACCACCGTTTGGCCGGTTTTTGGGTAAGTGGAGCCTAAAAACAACACATTTCCTTATTATGGCAATACAACTTGGATCAAGGTCAGCAATGCAAAGCTGCCTTGCTGACAAACTGCCTATTATAATTGAAACCGCATGTACGCCCAAAGCAAGGTAGTGCAAAAGTACTACGTCTTATCAAACTTATTGGGTAAATCAAGCGTGTATTACTGGAATAAGAAATCGGCTAAATGTGTACTCACCATCGCCACCAGAAATATGTTCGATTTGTACACCCATGTCGTAGATTTTGTGATTTATCTGCAAAATATCGATCAATGCGTTAGCCTGCGTTGTTTGTTGTAGCTTTGAAGGGCAATTAACGCTAGATTTTTAGCGTTTGCTTACCGGCAACGAGCCACTCGCTTTCAACGTTTTATTGAAAATGGCCGACACTAGAAAAGGAGGTCTGCGGTGCAAAATGCGCTATTGATGCTATCCTTGTTCAAAATTACGTATGCAACCAGATTTACAAATAATATTTTATTATTAGAAAAACTTAATAATTACAAAAAATAAATAGATAAGCAATATGTTGCTTTCTTTAATATAAGATTTAATACCTTTTATTCCTACCCATTTTTATTGATTAAAAGTTTGTATATTTATATGTAAGAACATAAAAAACGGACGTTTATAGCGTTATTCGGATTTACCTTGTGGAATTAACGAGATCAAATATAAGACATGGAATGTAATAAAAACAAAGAATTTCACATTGAAAACAAATAAAATTTCAACAACTATAAACATACACAATATGTTGTTGTAATAATGATATAACATGACTAAAATTGACCAGAATTAATTAATTATAAGTACACATTTGCCAGCCACAATTATCCATGCAATGGACTTCACATCCAATAAATACTTCCCAAAAATACCGAATTATAATTTATTCTTCAGAACGGAGGTGAGTTGCGTTCTGAGTGTCTTTTTATATTGCACATATTTTTCTAAAATGAAATTTTTGATTAGTTTCACTTGGAGATTTTAAACCAATTTACTTACTCATCTTGGTCGTCAATTCAAAAAGCGCTTCCGAATTGATATCGTACTTAGATGCCCCATTCCTAGTAACAAAATTATTTCTGATAAACAAAGTATTAGAAAAACTAAATAAAACTTACACTCGGGTTTTCTTTAAGGCTTTGAGATTGACTAGACTTGCTAAACACATATTAATGGTATCCAAACTAAGCACATATGGATGAATAAATTCTTCTTTGGTATTGATGAGTTCCTCAAGTTTTTCTTGTATCTTTGCCAAGATCACTTTCTCATCAAATGTAGCTGCAGAAAGCTGTAATGATAAAACTTCTGTTTTAATAAGTTTGAGCTCATAAGATCAATGACTTACGTTATTTAAAATATTGCAAATCACAAAGTAGGAATATATAAATGGCTCCAACAAATTCGTGAGCAGCTGCTGAAGTTTTGCGTTCTCCGATAGCGTATAAATGCCAGTCTCCTCTTTTATCACGTTCAAATCTTTCAATAATTTAAGACAACCTAAGAGATCCTACAAAAAGTACATTTCATTAAAAGCTTGCAAAATAAATTAAATATATGCTTACAATGTGCAACTGTTCCTTTAAATTAAAGAATTCATTGGCGAAAACGTTCCGTAGGAATTTGAATTCGTCGTACAAGTTTTCTGCAAATCAAAGCATTAAATTAATGAATGTCAGTCACCAGGAAATAAATTGCCATTACCTTGTAGAACTGGCTCGCCTGAATTCACAACGACAGCGACTACCATTGCGTGATTAATCAGATAATGCAAGATCGGATTCACGTAGATCTGCATCATGACGAAAGGTACAGCAACACTCATCGTGCTCTCACTCAGAGCGTGTCCTTTCAGTTTGGATGCCTTGTAATTTCCCAATGCGATGGCATTCTGCACCAGGGTAATGTTACCATCAGCATCGGAGTGAACCAGGTTCTTGTGCACCTCCAGAGCGGCCTTGATGTTACGACGTGGATACTCAAAATCCGTGATAGCACCACACATCTCTAGGACACGCTTCAACCACATCGTTTCCACGACTAGCTGCTCAAAACGCATGATATTCTGGCGCAGCATCAAGCTGTTCGTTACGACAACAGCGATCAAATTGAACGCTGTGATGACAGCTAGTTTCTGCTGGCTGTGCACGATATTTTCAGCGAGGTGTGTTATTTCTGCCTTTTCCTCTTCAAGGAGATCCTGGGCATGGATGGGTTTCAGACCGTGCTGAAAGCGCTTCAATTTGCTGCCGAAAAACTGCTTCGCTGAGATGGGATCACCGAATTCGAAGTAGATGTTGCCGAAGTTCTCATTGACAATCGTGAGCGCCTTGAAAAATCCCTGAAAAGTTATACAAATTAATACAAGCATATCCAAATATCTCCATGAATCATGGTAAATGTATTTACTTACAGAGGTACTCTCCTTCGGTTTTGGCACACCCAGCAGCTCAAAAGCAAATAGTTTCTCTTCCATGACTCGATCATAGCTTATATTTATTGGAACAAATAAAATATCAGGTACTTCGCCGATAATGAAGGCACGTAAAATCATAAATAAAAGTCCTAAAATTCAATATTGTATTAGAAATTGTATTATTATTATCAGGGATTTTCAAGAAAAATGTTATCTTACCATATTTAGGTGGTAATGATTTACAGCTTCGACTTCGTGTGCCCTCGATGAAAAATTCAATGCCAGCGTCTCCCTGCGTTACCAATTCGTGTACATATTGTCGAAAAGTATCCCAATACAAGTTGTCGTTATTATAAATTCGACGCATGAAAAATGCGCCCGTATTGCGTAAAACTGTGCCCATTCCGAGCATGCCATGGAAATCTGAATGCAAATTCATCTCATTAGCATGTTGTTTTTGTTCATACACTAATTTTAAATCCATGATTAAAAACTACTACGTTTTGAAATTGTAAAGTATACAATGGCCTTCATTAGAGTATTTGTTTATCACCACAGCAACGGATATTTATAATTTGGAAAATGCCAATTGCCTTGATTTTTATCCAAATTCTACGATTGAAATGTACTTAAATTCTCGGTTACTGTAGCAAGCAACAATTATGGCAGTATAATTACTCAACAGAAATGACCAATACGAAATTAACAAACGTGATTAAATTGATAAGGGTGGGCGGACGTCATTACCCATGCCAGCAGCAATTGCTGGGATCTCCATATCGAAGGTAAAAAGTACAAACGACATTAAAATGAAGTCGGCATAGCTGCGATGGCTGGGCACATAAATGGTTGGAGTGTTTCCTAATTGTGACTTCACCTAGAAACAAAATATGTAAATTAGACATCAACTTATACATCTGTTAATTTAGAAGTAAGACATAATAACATAATAGGTACAAATTAGATCTTTTTGCGACATTGTTAAATAATTTTACTGTGAATGGAATTGTTTTCTTCATGAATTCAACTCATTAAAGCTATTTTTATACTCCTTTGACGTAGAAATTTCAAAATTTGCATTAAAAACTGATAATTTACATAAAAACAATTGAGAACGCACAAATTACACGAAAGGCGACTTAAACAAATGTAATCCATGAGTCCATGACTTATTAATGAAGATGAGGTATGCGCCTCATGAGAAAGTCGACGTCCAATTAATAAATAATAAATTATGTAAACAGGAGCAACTGTGCTGCCAGAAGTGAACATTTGACTCTAATGTAAAACTGATGATTGCATTCCCAGAGCTTTGAAGCAAAGAAAATCAATGAACTTATTCCTAAAGAGTGAATTATCCTTGCTGCAGGAGTTTCCTTAGACATGTTAGCTAATTTTCATACTCATAAGCTCTAGTTATGTACATATTAAGCATTTACAAATTCATAGTCATCAATATGAATGATGACAGGCTACATTGTACTTTGATCTTGTGTTGATATGATTCTATTAATTAAGGAATTTGGCCTATACTTTACTTACTCTGTACACACTCTCCTGATTGACATAAATACTTGAGCAGGCACGACATGTGAATTTCGCCAGGAATATGCCTAGCCATCGGATCAACGTTAAATTCTTCTTGAAGCCGATTTCATCAAGTATCAGTCTCACTTGTTCCTCGATTTGTCCCTTGGGGACACCCTGCTCTTGAGCAATCTGAAAATAAATGTCTTAAAGACTGATCATGTTCGAAATGCTGATACTTACCCTTTCAATGAGCTGCTGGATCCTGGGGCTTGTAAAAACGTTCATTTTATGGGATTCTGGAGACGGTCGTTTGATTTGCCGGTTGGGCAGCAGTGGATCCAGGTCCCTGGACGCCCACATAAAGTTGCTGAACTCATTGCGGCGCGCCTCCAGAATGTCGACAAATTCGGCAAGTTTTCGTGCCATTTCTGTGTTTGCTTGAAGAATTGTTTATTTGCGCAAAAGGTTCATTACCGCGAGTTGCGAAGCATCAATGGGGCCGCACTACACGCATCGACGACAGCTTTAGATTGATATTTGCGCGACTCTCAGCCAACAACTGTTGGCGACAGGCGCGTTCGCGTACAAATCGAATTGGATTTGATGATAAGGTGATTTATGCAGCAGTGGGAGAACACGCGCTGCTTATCAACGCGCAAAATACATAAAAATAATCAGCCGGGGGCAGCGGAGGCGGCTGAAGGACTTTCGTGGTGCAACACACGCCACTATGGGCGCTGCCAGTTCCCAATTTGAATAACATCATTTTTTTGAATATGACAAATAATATTTATATTTTCCATTATTATTTGTCTGATTAGTCTTTACCCTGTTAAATATAAGAGAATTCATACGTTAATTTCGCTGAAGCAGATTGTTTAAAGTGGTTTAAATATTTTTTAGCAATTCTCCCTCTGGTGGCAGCCGCCATCAATCAAAGTCAAACTTTTTAGGGTTATGCGCATTGACAGCCGTTTTGCGTGCTGCAAGTTCTCATTCGCACGAAAAATCCGTTGATACTCAAATTGTTCGTGTTCATTAAGTGCATCCCCGAAGCCAAATCAACTGTGTATTTTCGTAATTTATTGTTAGCGAACCGTCATGGAAGTGTCAGATGAAAACTTTCGCACTCTCAGCCAATATTTGCTGCAAACCCTCAGCCCCGATGTAGCAGTTCGACGACCCGGTAAGTCCCGCTTATTGGAAATTCTAGTCTTGTTTCTGCACATTTCCCATATTTTCAGCTGAGAAATTCCTGGAGGGCGTCGAAGTCAACCAGAATTACTCTCTCCTCCTGTTAAATTTGGTGCATAAGCCTGATGTTGATATGACTATTCGTGTGGCTGGAGCAGTTGCCTTCAAGAATTATATCAAACGCAATTGGAGTGTTGTAAGTAATTTTGAAAATTGGATGTTTTTGTACTCATTTTTTATGTATAGGAGGAGGATCAACAAGATAGGATACATGCATCTGATAGGGCTGCCATCAAAAATCTCATTGTCACACTTATGCTGTCAGCACCTGAAAGCATTCAGAAGCAGTTAAGTGATGCCATCAGCATTATTGGCAGGACAGATTTCCCAATGAAGTGGCCTGAGCTGATTGTCCAAATGGTGGAGAAGTTTGCCTCTGGGGATTTTAATGTCATTAATGGAGTGCTGCGAACTGCTCATTCATTGTTCAAGAAATACAGATATGAGTTCAAGTCAAATGAGCTGTGGACTGAGATCAAATTTGTCTTGGAAAAGCTAGCTCAACCTTTGACAGATTTACTTTCAGTAAGTCACTTGATTTCTTTTGATACTATTTAACTTTCAAAATGTTTTAATTTTAGGCGACAATGGCTTTGGCACAGCCGCATGCAAATGACGCAAATGCCTTGCGGGTCATTTACGGTTCAATTACACTGGTGTGCAAAGTGTTCTATTCATTGAACTTCCAAGATTTGCCTGAATTTTTCGAAGATAATATGGCGACCTGGATGCCCAATTTTCACACATTACTTATGACGGAAGTGAAGTTGCTTGAAACAAATGTAAGTTTTCTCTTTAATATTTGCCACTCTTTTTATTAATCTTATTTGTAAAAGTTGAATTGCTGGGTATAATGGCTTTGTACGATTTCGCAATAGCCAACGTCATAAAATCCACATTCCAGCGGTCCGACTTTACATCTTAATGGTTGATTTCCCGCAAAGCACCTGTGCAAGGCTGGTTGCCTATCATTAATTATTGCTTATGCACTTTTTTAGGATGATGAAGAAACTGGCGTTATGGAACAGCTCAAATCGCAAGTATGCGACAATATTGCGTTGTATGCACAGAAATACGACGAGGAATTCCGCCCTTATCTACCACAATTTGTGACTGCTGTATGGTCATTACTTGTGTCAACTGGTTTGCAGCCAAAATACGACATTGTAAGTCTTATTACTCATTCAATTTAATTCGTCATTGATTTGTATTTTTTAATTTACAGCTTGTGTCAAATGCACTGCAGTTCTTATCATCAGTTGCGGATCGCGCCCATTATCGCAACTTATTCGAGGACAACAACGTGCTAAACAGTATCTGCGAGAAAGTTATCATCCCTAACATGGAATTCCGCACGTCCGATCAGGAGTTGTTCGAGGACAATCCGGAAGAGTACACGCGTCGCGATATTGAAGGAAGTGATATCGATACGCGACGACGTTCTGCCTGTGACCTGGTGAACGTGCTCAGCCAGAATTTCGAGGAGCGCATCATGCAGATCTTCGGCCAGTATTTGCAGGTGATGATGCAGAAATACGCCGAGAATCCGCAGCAGAATTGGCGCAGTAAGGACGCGGCTTTGTACATGGTGACATCGTTGGTCAGCAGGGGCGCTACCCAGAAACACGGCGTTACGAAGAGCAGTCAGTTGGTTTCTCTGCCGCAGTTTTGCCAAGAGCAGATCCTTCCTGAATTGGAACGTCCTGATGGTAATCTATAAACAGTTATTTTTGTGTGTTACTATTTTAATTTAATTTTCAGTTAACGATTTGCCGGTATTAAAGGCGGACGCTATTAAGTACGTGATGACTTTCCGTTCGCTTTTGCCTAAGGAGATGGTCGTTAGCACTTTGCCACAGTTGATTCGCCATATTACATCAGAGAGTGCAGTTATACACACTTATGCTGCATGTGCCATCGAGAAAATTTTACTTATGCGGGATAGCACCACGAATAATTTAATGTGAGTATTGTTTTTAATTAATTGAACTTTTACGTAACTTTTGAATTATCACAAGTTTCATGCAGTTTTCTGTAAAAAATATTTTACAGGAAGCTGTACCTGCAATTTACATGGATACAATTTCCTGTAATTTATGTAGGTACAGTTTCCTGTAAAAAATTAGTTACCGACACGAAAAATTTGAATTTTGGAGGGAGTAATGACTTTACTCCCTCCACGTTTTAACTGTTTGCTATTCTGCCACATTAATAATTATAATTTTTAGTGTTACTGGAAATGATTTAGCCCCATTGGCCAACGATCTCCTGAACAACTTATTGATGACACTCGAGAAGCCCGTCTCCGAAGAAAACGAATACGTAATGAAAGCAATCATGCGTTCTTTCTGCACGCTCCAAGATAAAGTTGTCCCATATTTGGGAGCTATTTTACCGAAGTTAACAACGAAATTAGAAGCCGTTTGCAAAAACCCATCAAAGCCACATTTTAATCACTATTTATTCGAAACATTTTCGTTATCTATCAGGTAAAAGATTTTTATTATCTCCTACTATTTGTATTGTCTAACTTTTCTCATATTTATAGAATTGTATGCGTGCAAAATAACCAGGCGGTATCTTCATTCGAGGAAGTCCTCTTCCCGATTTTCCAAGGCATTCTACAGCAGGACATTCAAGAATTCATCCCGTACGTCTTCCAACTACTCTCGATGCTGATGGAAATGACGCCCAATGGAACCATACCCGAACCGTACATGCAACTTTTGCCGTGCCTTCTGGCTCCTGTTCTATGGGAACGACCAGCCAACGTCAGTCCTCTTGTTCGATTGCTGAGCGCTTACATCACCCAAGCAGCTCCGCAGATTATCGCCAACGATAAACTCAGTGGTTTCCTTGGCGTCTTCCAGAAACTCATTGCCTCCAAGAGCAACGACCATGAAGGATTCTATTTGATGCAGAGCATGATACAACACATGCCAATGTAATAATCGTGCTTAGAAACCTTTTTCTTAATTTATTAATTGCATATTTTTTGTTACAGGGAGGCACTTGCGCCTTTCCATAAGCAGATCTTCTTCCTGCTGTTCCAGAGATTATCATCCAGCAAAACGACGAAATACGTGATCAGTTTGATCGTGTTCTTCTGTCTGTATGCAGTGAAATACTCGCCAGTTCAGTTGATCCTCACAATTGATGATATCCAAGCAAAGTAAGACCCTTCTTTCTGAAAAACTAATTCACAAATTAATGCGAATTAATTTATCTTAGTATGTTTGGAATGGTGCTTGAGAAGTTACTAATTCCGGAGCTGCAAAAAATCTCGGGCGTTGTTGAGCGCAAGATTGTTGCATGTGGCACCACAAAACTGCTATGTGAGAGTCCAGAAATGTACACGGGAGCGTATCAAAAGCATTGGTCAGCATTGCTGCAGTCGCTGCTCTGCTTCTTCGAAATGCCACGTGACGAGAGCACCTTTCCCGATGACCATTTCATCGAGGTGGATGATACGCCCACGTTTCAGACGGCGAGCGCGAAATTGAATTTCGCAAACAACGCCAAGGCGGATCCATTACAAGGTACGTGAAGTTATCAATTGAATTAGATGTAATCTAATATTTGTGCGCTGTAGGTATTGCGGAGCCGCGACAATTCCTCGTGCAAAGTCTCGCTAATTTGGGTGCATCTCAGCCAGGGCGCCTGCCAACGTTCGTCGGCGCGTGCAACCAGGAATCGGTTAACATCCTGCAGGGATATCTCTCCAAGTTCGGCGTGCAGCTGGTTTGAATTATCGACTTCGCAATCGTCGGATGGCAGGTAATTAATTTAATTGTGTAATTGTACTGATTATTATATGTTACATTGCATTATTCATTGATTGAAGAGGCATTTTCAATAATAAATACAAAGTAGATAATATTTTGTTAATCCTGGAAATGGCTCTTTAATGTTTACTGGGTACATAACAATACTTAATATTTAGATTTAATTTTCGCAATATCACGCAATTTTCGTCGTAGTATCTTGCCGCTCGGATTTTTGGGGATTTCATTGATGAATCGAACACCTCCACGTAATTTTTTAGCGTTGGAGACGCGCTCTACAAATGTAAAAGATAATACGTTATTTTTAGATGCAGTTTTAAAAGTTATGTCCGCACCTTCAATGAATTGTTGAATATCCTTTTCGGTAACATCACAATTAGGTTGCTTGACTACAAAAGCCATCGGCAACTCGCCAGCCATAAGATCAGGCAGCCCAATGACCGCAGCATCCTTCACCTTTGGATTTGTAAGCAGAATTGCTTCGAGTTCAGCTGGAGCTACTTGGAAGGATTTATACTTGATCAATTCCTTACGCCGATCGATAATGTAAAAGTAGCCATCCTCGTCGTAATACCCGATGTCTCCAGTGTACAACCAACCGTCTTTGCTGAAACTTTCCGCAGTTGCTTGTGGATTATTCAGGTAACCCTTCATAACGCAAGGTCCTTTGAAACAAATTTCGCCCTCTTTATTGGGCCCTACAACCAATCAAAGTCATAATAATAAATCCCCGAAACACTTCGTGTTTCACCTAATAACTGGCCGCTCTCAAGATCCATTACAGCACCAATCATCCCGGGGAGAACCTGTCCCGACGATCCAGACTTATCACCGCGATAAGGCAGTGGGTGGGCTAACGTTGCCTGCGTCGCCTCCGTCAAACCGTATCCTTGCAGGACGTTGGAAATTTTGAGACTAAATGGGTGACATTTAAAGAAGAAACATTGCAACCGTCTGCACCTAATCCAATTACGCAATTTTGCACTCACTTTCTTTTAGCGGCTAATTCGATTTTCTTGTCGAGCGGCGCTGCACCGCTAATGATCGTCTTTAACGATGATAAATCATATTTTCCCACATGTGCACTCTTGGACAGTGCCACAATTATTGGCGGCACGGCGATGAGCGTTCGTATCTTATGCTCTTCAATGCTGCGTAGGAAGTTCTGCTCGTTGAAGCGCCTCATGACGACGATCGTTCCACCAGTGACCAAATAACCCAAAGTTGCGACGAACCCAAAGCCGTGGAAGAATGGCAAGAGCCCCAAATGGGTCGGATTCGGATATAGTTCATTATAACGCGGATCTCTGAAAGTTAAATATGTAAAAGTATGTTGCGGACGTATCTGATAACGTACTGCATTTGAATAATCCGGACTAAAACATTTTGATGAGAGAGTAGGACCCCTTTGGGCAAACCTGTGGTCCCTGAGGAACACAATATTCCTAAAGTATGTTCTGTACAGTTCACTGGCATTGGTTGAAAGTCATTTGCGGAATGATTTCCTTGAATGTACTCTGATAAAGTCCTGACGCCGTAAACGGATGTTTTCTTATCATCGATGAGTATAATTCTCTGGATCCAGGGACATTTATGTATTATTTGAAGCACCTTATCCAGCACCGTTGTTGAGGTGAAGAGAACTTTCGGCTTGGAAAGTTCCAACACGTGAAATAGTTCATCTCCCATGTAGTTAAAATTTATGGGTGATAACGGTACGCCAAGATATAAACCAGCAATTATTGGAGTGAAGAAATTGATATTGTTCTCACAATAAACAGCAATGAAATCATTGCTGGTTAATTTCTCTTTTTCGAGCGCTTTCGCCAAGTTAATTGTTTGTTCTAAAAGTTGAAAATATGTAATACTCTGCCTGGTTTCAGAATCAACCTGGAAGAAAAGTTTTGTAAAAGTTTGCGAGCATATGAATTTGCCTACATACCAATGCAATTTTATTATTCACACCAAGCTGATGCGTTTTCAATGCATTGAAAATTTCCAGTCCAAGACCTTTTGGATTGATTGGTTGATGTAGATCTTTTCCGCGTTGAGCCATTGTTTTCAGTCTGCAAAATAGACGATTACTGAGCGCATTCGTCGGTCGTGCAAGTCATCCAAGTGAAATCTTATTCAAATACTTTGTTTATTTAACTTATCAAAGTCCGACTGTGAGATCAAACTAATATCACTAGGTCACTGATTAAGACTGGGTGTTGTTAGAGGTGTTGCTTTGATAAACGAATTGTAAAATGAATGCAAAATAATTTAAGTAAGTTTAGGTAATAATGAATATGCGTCACAAACGTAAAAACGATAGTTGATACTAAATATGACTACTAAATATTGTATGATGTACACAACACAGAATTGTGTTTATTAAATTGCTTGTTAAATCGTTGTATCTATAAAAAGCAATCAGGTTATTAGCGCGTTAAGGAATGCATGCAAATATAAAGTACTGGCGTTTTGCTAGTTGCATATCATAAAGGAGTATAAAATATCAAAATTTGTTTATTAAAATTTCAGTACACAAAATATCTCTTTATTGCTAGTATTTCTTTAATCATTCATGATTTTGAAAAAGTATTCAAGCTCCAGTTGAGTGTCCTCGGGTAAATCAGTACAATGAACCGCATTTTTATATTTATCAGTACCAAACATTCCCCGCAAAGTTGTAGGTCTAATTTGCCGGGCAATATCAGTATCCATAGGCCCGCAAAACATTCGAAAGTCCATGTGGACATCTTTCCCTGCTTCCTCGCCGCCTTTGGCTGAAATCTCCATGGCGATGCACGGCCCTCCGAGGAAGCTATTCAGAAACGCATAAAAATTCGGTACAACTCCCTTGTACACTTCGAGGAACTCCTCGCAGTTGGTGCGGGACAACATAAACATCTGCATGGCGGTGATGTCGAACGCCTTGAAGATCTGATTGACGATGTGCCCCAGCTTGCCCTCGCTGACCGCGTGCGGCTTGACCAAGCAGCAGGTGCTGTTTCGGATGCGCGCCGTCGCTGGAGGCGGCCGCTTATCGATTCCCTGCGGAAAGAAGTAGCACGCATCGCGCATCGCCTCCTCGAAGTTAGCCGCGCCATGGACGGCATTTCCAGCCGTGTCCGTGCCATAGCGTGCCCGAAAACTGTTGGGTGCCGTGCGACGCGCCTCCTGCGGATCGTCCGGCCCCATCAATCGCTGCCAGCCGTTAACGATGTCTTCGCCAACCAGCTCGATGGCCACGCTCGGCCCCGACGAGATGTGCTCGACGATGAACGGCAGCTGGGGATTGCCCTTCAGGTTCGCGTACAGATCGAGCACCTCGACGCGCGTCAGGTGCACCATGCGTAGGCGCTCGATGGTGAAGCCCGCGCGATAGATCTCGTTGAGTATGTCGCCCAGGTGCGGCATGCCAGACGGCTTGATGAGGCCTATCGTGTGCTCTGACCATTTGCCGATGAAGTTTTTCGTTAAGTTATCGCCGTAGTCGACGATCTTGACCAGGCGATCGTAAATACTCACGGTATAGCCCACGTACACGTCCTTAATGTTTATGCCACCGCACTGGGCGCGCCGCAAGAACATCTTCTTGTGCTCGGTGTCGAAGAGCTCCACGGTGTTATCACAGGGGAAGAAGCTCATTAGGAAGAATCTTTTAATTTGAGCGGTTGGATCGTACCATTCTGCCTTGAAACTCAGCTTGAACGTGTAGTCATATTTCTCATTGGCCATTTTTCTCACTTAAAATGACCAGCCAGCAAAGAGAATCTGAAATGAAAATAAATTAATAATAAATAATAATAAATCACTATGATGCGTTCACGTCAATCGCATCAATTCAGGTTGTTTGCATTGATTTGTAGTCAGGGCAACCAATCAGTAGCGATCGAAAGCGAAAAATGCTCATGAATCATTTTATTTTCGGGCAAACACTTCAAGTTTATTGTATCTTATTCATTTCTGTGGAAAACGACTAGGAAATTGGGCCTGCAGAAGATCATTTTCTGAAATTGCTTTTAAAGCCTGGACATCTACGTCCGCTCCATTATTTTCTCTTCAGATGCCCACAACGTAACTTGTACACTAAATTGCCAATCATTTTGCCTACAAATGTTTAATTTATTTATAAAATTCGTTAAAATCGATTTTCAATTACTATAGAGGGAGTAAAAGTACTCCCTCCACATGAACTACAAAATAAGATAAGTGATATCCAAATAATTAAAAAAATTAAATTGATTACAGCGCCACCACTTTTTTGTATGTAAAAAAAATGACAAGTAGATGCTATTTCAATTGTATTATTTCAGTATGGCATTACACTGTGTTGTTTTCGAAGAATTTTCCTTCCCAGCATAGAAACTCTTGAAGGCTGTGTTCCACAAGAAAACAGAACATTGACGATCCAATGTATTTAGACAAGAGACATCACTGTTTATACGGATAATATTTATACAGTCGCGAAAATTGCATTCGTAGCATTTGCCTTCACGGGGCAATTCAATAAATAGCAACGTGCTCAATGTACTCGATGCAAACCTACACAAATCATGTGTATGATTATTCTTCTATTCGCTGTATCATTCAATTGCGATTACGCTCAAGAGTACTAGGAATCCTTGCTGGTTTTATATGTCATGAATATAATTCACTTTTTGACTATTGTATAAATTCTAGGAAGATAAGGTAGGCAACCAATCATGCTAGACATCATTAATTTGAAATATTAATTAAATTTGAAGAAAATAATGCATCCAATTAGTTTCTGTTTGTAGGCTGGGCGTTGATCCGAAGAAATTCACCAGGTACTACGCACGAATTTGGATTTGCAATGCAAACTAGATGCTCAATACGCTTAATCACAGGTGAGCGCGTGCACTCATTAGCAAGTGCCGATAGGTACCGTTCTGGATGTAATTGATTTCATTTTAACCACCTTCCAGCTATCGTCAACCTGGCTTAAGCATGCAAACACGTCGCGCAATTCTGCAGGTTGGTCTACGTCTTCGAATTAGACTCGTCGTCGTGAGTTGTTGGTGCTGCTGGTGGCATTAGCGTTTGGCTTTGATGTGCAAATTCTAATATTTATATACACGACATACATGTGATAATTATATATAGATAATCATTATTTTAGCAACCAGGATGTAATTACGCGGGGCGCTCAAACGGCCTAGCGCGTAGACGCCAACAACAAACACACGAGCGCGCTTTTAATTTCCTTCGACATAATGCACATATTTACGAGCAAACGTTTTGGTTCAGCGAGTTGGGCGACTTTTCCACCATCATTCTGCACGCTCCTGTTTTATTTATGCGTGCGGACCAAAGCTAATTAGGATGGCATGAAAGTTCCATCTTTCACCGCCGAATTTGTTGTCAAAGGACATGGAACATGAATGCTATGATTACAAAAAGACGAAAAAACATTGCGGAGGTGGACGCCAAATGTCAGTGAGTAGTTGCAATATTATTATCCTTATTGCATGAATTTGCCATCAATGATTTCATTTCGCTTCAGAAATGTAATGTAATGAAATTGATACGTTTCGTTTTCTTCTTTTCGCAGTCGTGTATTGTTGGACGAGCGTGGCGAAGAGGAGAGAGCTGTATAGAGTTGGAGGCGGTCTGCACATGTGAATGGCGATAAGCACACGGCTGGGGGATGCGTGGCGGCGGCGGCGTCGTGCGTGCAATGTGGGGGCGAATATATTGGGTGAGCGCGAGTTGGCGGCATCTTGAGTGCGGTCCGGAGACACGGAGGCACATTGCGCCTGCCAGCCTCCACTTCGTCTTATCTTGAGCTTATAAAACCACTCGCAGTCGACGCGCTGTTGCTACTAGTGTGGTGGTGCTCTTCCTCTTTTTCGCATCTTTCGCGCGTCGCCATCGTCGTCGTCGTCGCCGCCACCAACAACGTCTGAGCGCGGATAATTGTTTGAAAGTGCTTCAACTTACAGCGACAATTATCTAGGTAAGAGCCACATCCTTCCGCTTTGACTAATTTCATAATTTTAAATTAATTACATTCCACCTGAATTTTATAACAGCCACACTCACGGCTGTACTTCACAATACTTTTATTATTCGAAAGTTTTTGGCTTAGTTTTTAAAATTCAACAGATAAATTTATCTAATAATTAAATTATAAATGATAGTCTGGAATTCTAAACTATAAATACATAAATTTTGATTTTATGGGAATTTCTCGAAAAAAATTTTCCTTATTTGTAAATCGATTAAGTCAAGAGTGCCAACGAGAAGTATCATTTCCGACTTATTGCTCCTAAGATAACATATCAATTTATATTTGGAGAAATAACAGAGCCGCGTGCGTGATCCTGAAGGCGCTCAGAGTATTTATCTCCAAATAAATATTCAAGGAACATGACGCTGGTTGCTGTTCTTTCGCACCTGTAACATCTCGTTCTTCTTACTTGTTGCTATTCAAAATTGACACGTCTCCACGTATTTACATTCATGTACCTGGTCGAAGATGACGCCCATAATATGAGTATGCTTCGTGCTCTTTGTACGTGCCTGCAATATTCAATATGCTCTATTATTAAATGACAATTTTCATCGATGTATCGTTCATGATAGTTCATTTAGATTCCCTTATGCGACTGCAACTTGCGACATTCACAGAAAATTCGTGATGAAAGTACAAATGTACATCCTTTCATTTCTACTAGTTCAAAAACATGATAAAAATTTTCTTATATTTAAATTATAGGTGGCAGCTATTTGGATTGCCAGACATTAAATTCAGGATCTTTTTCACATCAAGGATAATTCATTGCATATCCATTAGCATGATATGATTATAAAACAACGAAAAAACTAAATTTTAATGATCCTTGCATCATTGGTGACTTGTGGGTTGCATATATTAATTTCAATAACTTTTTTGCAGATGTCTGCGAAGAACTTCCTCGGGCTTTTTGCATTATTGCTAATTGCCCTCAACATGTCCATCCAAAGCGACGCCGCAGGCAATCCACAGCGATACGGTAAGCACCTGACTTCTGTAATCCTAATAAATAGATTAATGCGAATGGCAACTGACCGCAGTCAACACGATTTGTACGTCCTCGTCCTGATAAGCCGCTTTCTTCGATCGCATTTCATACATAAACGTATAAATGACGTGCGGGATTACGTGATTGCTGCCGGCCCAATATGTTACGGTGCATCTTCGTACATTTCCAGCACGGTCGGCCGGAGATAATCTGCAGAAATCTTCTTTGCGCCCTCGAACTGGACGCGTCCGCGCGAAAACTACGACAAACTTATTCCGGCGGCGACTCGGACGCAGATTAGCACTATGCGAGTGGGATGTAAGCAGTTCTTAGTTGATAAATTGTCGTCTTCATACGAACGTCCATTTGGATTCGCTGACGTGAAGCGAAGTGGCCACTTCGTCAGACGTCTTATCTTTTCAGCAACTAGAAAAACGAAATACGTGTCTATTAATAGCCGGATTATTTGTCAAATGCAAACGTACCTCTAACGTTTTTCGTTTTGTTTTCGCAGAGAAATCGTTCAATGTGGGGTCACGCTTTGGGAGATCTTATGGTGGGCCAAAGAAGAGCAGCTCCTCGCGTACAATGGTAGCACCACGAATTGGACGCTTTGAATTAGGTTCCAGGTAGCTATCGCATAATTTCATCAAATAGTTTAATTTTAAAATCCTTATTATCCTCGCATTTCAAACGATGCAAATGTGGCGCCCTCTGGGATGTCCTGCGTCACTATGACGTTGCTTTAACAAATTATCCTTACGACTCGCTAATTAATTTCCCACGTTTATTCACTAGATATGGGAAGAGATCGGACATGAATGAACTCGTTGAACCGATGGTCTACCCTCCAGGGATGCAGTCGCACGCAATCGGGACGAAGAGTCTGCGTTGCGTCAAAGGACACGATATGCAAGTGACGTGCACGTACACCGGAGTTTTAAACATCTACCGCTGTAACGAAAGGTGCGTTATAAATTGCCGATTTGGGCATTCGAGCGCACGCATAAAATATTCATTGCGCACACGTTTAATGTCCTAATCCTGTTTTGTAGCTTCGACGAGGATACAATGGACGCACCGCAGCGCGCCCTGGTGGCGGAGTAAGCAGCACCCCGAGAAAATTTCGAAAGATTTTCAGCTAATATTTGCCTTAATTGCCAATTCACTTCACGCAAACTGTCCCACATGTGCCACTTGCACGACGCATCCGGCTTTCTTTCATGTCCAAAATTATCTCCTTAAATGATGACGAAATTTTGGCTGGAACTTTCGTCGTCGCATCAGTATTTATGTACTCAATACCTGCTCTCAATTTGCAAACACCCTGAAGTCAATTAGTTTACATGTTTAACGTATCCAAATATTTGTTTGACGTCTGAATAATAACAATGCGCAAACAGCGAGATAAATCGGTTGCAAGATTGTTTTGGTTTTTCCTCCTTCAACTGCACTTGTAAATATATTTGTATTGTATGCATGTAGAACGTGTTAACAGCTAAGTATAAAAATTATTATAGATCATTACCTGTAAGATAAGATCAGTGTGCGTTCGCATCTTCGTAGCGTCTGAAATTAATCAATAAACGCAGAGAAAATGGGTCCGCTGAGCAAAACCTTCGATCCGAAACTTTTCTTCATCCTGTTCATCATCTTCGTGATGATCTTCTATATATCATTCTCGTCGCAGAGTGAAGGTCTTCGAAAACTAGTTGCCCGCGAAAAACAAGAAACAATAGACAATACTCGAGAGAAAGAACAGTTTCTAGGTGGCAAATTTCAGCAATTTGAAAACGCGGGTGAAGAAGAAAACCATGATGACGATGACGACGACGATGATTATTTTATGCGACATTTTATAGTCGAAGAGGTCATTCTTGAACCTGAGTATGCCGAATGTAATTTGACCAGTGAAGAACTAGCAAATAATGCATCAACAAGCGAAGAGGACATAAAAGATACTTCAAGTTCTACAAAATATGATACGCATGTTAATTTGACTTCGGAAGATGCGCAAAACAGAGACAAAACTTTCCCTCCGTTCAATGATAAGATGGTACATTTGCCAGTAAATCCGCCAGAGCCAAAAAATACCAAATCGAGTATCGAAACAGGTGAAGAAAGTCTCTCGCATAAAGTTAATTCAAAAAGTAAAGAAACAACTGCATTGCATAAGTTGCATGAAAAAAATGCAACAAATGAAAAAGCTCTATTGACAGAAAATGGTAAGATGGTCCATTTGCCAGTAAATCCACCAGAGCCAGCACCGGAAAATAACAAAGAAAAGCCTGATTCCAAATCGAGTATCGAAACAGGTGAAGAAATTGTCTCACATAAAGCTAACTCAAAAAGTAAAGAAAAAACTTTATTGCATAAGTTGCATGGAAAAAATGAAAATGAAAAACCTCTAATGACTGAAAATAACAACAAAAACAACAGTTCTACTCCTATTGCAGTAGCAAAAGAGACTGCAAATGCAAATCAAACGGAGCCTAAAGAGGAGACAAAACTTGTAGATCTTTCTACAAAAGATGATGATAAAGAACCTGAATTGAATTTAATCCAATTGCTTGAGGCTATTAGAGAAAAAATAAAAGAAGATAGTTTATCTAAATCCGATAATTCAACATTGGTGATTCCTAAGGACTAATTACTAATTAATTTATAAATTTCTATAAGATTACTTGTAAGTGTGGCTGCCTATCTAGATTATTTTCAATTTGAAAATAACAATTGTTTTATAATTTATTTATTAACATCAACACTGTAATCTCTGATAAAATCAACGTGGTTATTTTTAGATGCTACCAAGGCGAAACATCGTGGAGAAATCCAATCGTTCGTCACTTTTACAGTCTTGCATCTTGCAATATCAACATTATCATGAATTGATTCAATAAAAACGCACCGGTCTAATAGGACCAAGTTTTCGCATACTTTTTGAATAAAGTTTTGCAATTCTACGAAGGCAGCAAGCAAATGCTCCTTATCCTTGTACTGATCCTGATGGCATTTTTTAATTGCTGACCGAACTTTCAAATATTCCTGGTCACTTATCAATGTTTCCCCTTTCCTAATTTCATAGGAATCTGATAAATGCTCAAGAAAGTTCTGAAGGTCATATTCTGCATGCTTCTTCCCTGTTTTACGGCGTTTCCTTTTTATACTGAAGTTATCTGCAATTAACAATTCTCAATAGGTTTCTAACTTTTTCAATTTACTTACTTTTTTCTGCAATCACTTGCAACAAATTCCTATACATCAAATTCTGTGTATCAGCTTCCGTACTTCCAGCAACTCGTCTTTGGCAAGCAAGCCTCAAGAACGTTCCATTTAGACTGAATTCTTTCTTAGCATTTATTGCATCGATCAATGGTTTACTCAAGGGGAAATTTTTAAAACTATCATGTTCTTTCGCCATTCGATGATAACAACAAGGCATCATTACTGCAGCCTTTAGCATAGGCAAATCCACAAATAATTTGAGCATATCCACTGTGAGATCTGCACATGCATGCAATCCCACTAAACAGATTCGATGATTTTGATTTTGCGGGTCAAAATTCTTAAAATTTTTTGAAAGCAAGTCAATTATTTGTTCACCTGACTCGGATGTGAGATAAAGCTGTTCGAATGGAATATCCTCATGTGATTTACGAGCTGTTTCAATAAATTCAGCGTTACCATCAATTCCCATTACTTCCAAATTCATTTCTTTCAGTAGCCTAGTCAAATACCCCTAAAAAGTTTAGCAACAAAGTCATTCATTGCGTTTTATGTACTGTAATTGTACTTACAAGACCACAGCCAATGTCGATAACGTAATCAATATTATCAACGCATAATTTTTGTATTAAAGGAGCTAACATTGCTATTTCATGTTGTTTTTTCAAACTTATAGATTTAATGCAATTACTTCTTTTTGGACTGGTAGGCAACTTCTTATACACGGGTTTCAGAGAATTTATTTTCTGCATAAAATTATTGAGTGAATCAGGTGCACCTGGCTGAAATAAATAGTGAATCTATTTAGAAATACTCCAAGGAGGTACTAAACAACAATATTACTTACTATGGGATTTCCCTGGCGCAAATTGCACATAACTTCAGTGAAAGAACTGTCAATCCATGCTTGTTTGAAGAAAGACGTCCATTCGCTTGGAAAACGTAGCAACAAATCGTTTACAAAAATATCGGTATTTGGATAAGCATGGAGCCATTGATACTCGAGTAACACATCAACAAGTTCAGTGAAATATTTCGCAGGAGTGGTAAATCCTTCAGGTAAGGCCATCTCATCACAGCAATTTACTGTAATAAGAAGCAAAACGAATTACAAGAAAATTCTACTGGTTGAAAAGGTTTGGGGGCTAATAATTAACTCGCAGTTTCTAACAATGAACTTTATTAATATTCTTCAATAAGATTAATTATTCATTATCAACAACAGTCCACAATTCTTCCTTTCGGCCAGTCGTGTCCATTGATTTCGGTCCAAGCACCACTTTGCCAACTTTTGTTGGCTCCTTCGACGCCAAATACTTCTCGTACGTTTCCTTCAGAGCCGCCTCGTTCACGGTCATCAGAGCAGCGCGATGTCGCTGCAGAATGTCGTTGGTAAGGCCGTAGACAAACTCGTTAGCGCCCTTAGAGCCAGGTGGAATTGGAGCGTCAACGCCTTGGAATACGCCTAATTTCGCTTCGAGTATATCTTGCGGTGTAATTTTCGAGAAGTTGTTTAACAACCAGCTGTGCGTATTATCGAACACATCCAGTGTGCCTGTATTACGCGGATCTCGATAGCTGAAGAAAGTCATAACGCCATCCATACTCAATCGTAAACCGCCACCATAAGCGCCGTTCTTCTCACGCAATTCTGGATGCAAATATTTTGCCGTTACGAGCTTGGCGAGAATCTGCAATCTTGAGAAGTCTGCGTTCGTGTACGGTACGGTAAGAATAGATTTGCTGCAGAAGTTAACAGGCACGTTGAGGACGTGATGATGGCAATTAATAGAGTCCGTTGGTGCCCAAACTTTGGTCGTCGTGTACTTCTGACCGATCGTGGTCGGTGACGATGTGGCTGGTACTTGTTGCATGAATGTTTCGAACGATTTCAATACTGTGTCTTTCGATGATTCTTCCGTGTTCAATGCGCATCTAAAAGTTATATAAATTACTGATTGCCTAACAATAATTCTACTGGCTAAAAATTGGTTGTATGATAAGTTACCTACCTTAAGTTGCTTTTGTCGAATAAAACTTGGGCAACTGTTGTTAATTCTGCCAAAATTGGTGCGTAACTGGACGTTTTGACGAGCCGCTTCATGTAGGAAATGTGCTGCAGGCCGGAAAGCAGATCTTTTTGATAGGAGACTCCCGAAATGAGACCTTGTGCAGCCAACATAGCGTACAAATGTCCAGAATCTGTTATTCCATGCGTCAAATTCGACATGTACAATTTGACTAGCATCTCGAATCTGGCGACATCCTTCAGCGCACTTATGTTGAAGATCTGTGCCCACAGGTCAAACATATGGTCAATATTTTCGTTGAGGCAGTAGCTATGGAAGACGACTCCTGGTTCATATGAGTGCAGTTGATATAAACTTTCACCAATGTGCACCTGGAACGCCAAACCGGAAGTTTTCTGCTGCGCAAGGCTATCAAACTCGCGGAAGTTCAACTTATCAGTGCCAAGCTTCGTGATGATGTAGCAGAAGAGGGGCAGCATCATTTGTTGTTCAGGAGTTAAATGCGACGTGTTCAAAATGCCTCTGAAATAGGTGAGTCCATTCGAATTCACTTTATATACGCTGGTTGGAACTGGACCGAACTTCAAGGAGTCAGAGGGCACCTTTGGAACATCATTATTGATGTCCCCCATGTCCAAGGTTGGGAGCAGGTTAGTATCAGGGATTTCTTTTTGTTCGCGCTCGAGCGTCTGGCATTTTTTGAAGATATCTTCACGATCGGCGTCCGATAACGATGCTGTTTTAGTCCGGATGATATCTTTCTCATGCTGCTGCATTTTCGATTCGTAGTCCTTATCAGGGGACATCGTTAAGACTAGTTTATGAGTATTTTCTTTGAAGTATTTCCGAACGCAATTCTGCAAGTATTTCGGTTCTTTGCTGATGTTTTCTCGCAGTTGTGCGATTAAATTGTTGAAACGCAGTTGTTCGATGACTGAACCACTGTGATTCCAGACTGGGGCGATGCAGTAGAGAAGAGTGAGTCCGAAGTTTGAAGTTTCATGCTTCATGGAAAGCTCGTAGCTGTGCAGAACTGATTCTATGTGTTTCGCGTCGAATCCATTTTCGATAACTCGATCGATCGTATCGCTAAATAAATGCTCAATCTTCTCGAAATCGTTGACCTTGATTCCCTGCAGGCCCAACGAGAAGACGGAGTCCCTAATTTGGTTGTCATATCCGGTGGATGGTGTATAACCACCGGAAATATTCGGTTCGATCATCGATTTGTAAAATGGTGAGTTTGGTCCTTTAATTAGCAACTCTGTGAGAAACTGAAACAATCTCAATTAGTGTGAAAATTATCAATTGGAGACTTATCATACCTGCATTAAAAAGGTTTCATAAATATTTGTGATGTCTGCCATTTTATACGAGATTACAATCGAGTTTTGCGTCTCAAACGGTTCTCCAAGCGTATCAAATCGACCTTTAATGTGAATATTCTTTGGTTTATCCCAGTGCAAATGAGGTGGGACCTCGGTGTGCTTCGTATCCTGCCGTTCAGCACTTCCAAGGTACTCACTATTAATATATTCTAACGTTGGTGCCAGCGGAAAGTTCCCATAAGAGTAGAAACGCGAATTGCTGGGATGATAATGATCCTTGTGGAATTTCTTCAACGCATCCCACGTCAAATCAGGGATCTTCAACGGATCTCCGCCAGAACACACACCATAAGTGTGATCAGGCAATATAAAATTCTGCAGCTTCTGTTGCAGAATTGACTCATTCTCAGAGAAAACTCCTTTCATCTCGTTGTACACGACGCCTTTAATGATCAAATCCGACTTGATATCATTCAATTTGATGTTCTCCAGCCGCCAGCCCTCCTGCATAAAATCAGTCTCCTTGATATTCGGCCGGAAGACCGCATCCAGATAGACTTTCTGCAAATTTCTGTAGTCTGAAACATTCTGTGTACTAAATGGGTACATTGTGAAATCTGATGCAGTCATAGCATTCATAAACGTCGCCAGAGAACGGTTCAGCATCTTGAAGAAGGGATCCCTGATGGGATACAGCTTGGAGCCACATAGCACTGTGTGTTCAAGAATGTGTGGCAGCCCTGAGCTATTCATTGGTGTTGTGCGAAAGTTGATGGAGAACACATTATTTGAGTCATTGCGATATAAATGCAGATATTCCGCGTTCGTCTTGTCATGTATGAGATTCACAGCAATCAGATTGAATTCCTCTAGTTGCTGGACATCTTTGACTGTGAAGCCATGGAGGGCTGTGCCCACATTGAATCGTTGGATGTCAGACTGCTCTTCATTGATGATTTGTTTACGTACTAGCTGCGATGAGGGGCGCGTCACTTGATTGATGGACTTGGCCACACGATAGAACCTATTTGCGTGCAATATTCGCCCCAACATACTTGTAATTTACCTGGAAGAGTTAAAAATTAGTAAGGTAAATACCGTATGAAATGACATAACCTCTATTTTATGATTCATCACTAAAACTCACGTTTTTTCTTGGTGAGACGTCAGACACTTGTAATTGCACAAAATATCACTCGTTACACTAGTCAGTGTCGTCAGCCGCACCAGCGAACATTCTTAATCAATTAAATTCGTCGGCGCCGTGTAATTGGAGATTTCAATATAGTACACCAAGTAAGTAAACGCAGCGTTTTCAGTTTCTACCGGAACCAAACAGTCGCAGTAAGCACCCGTTTCTTGAACTTCTTCCGTGGAATTCTCTTCGTTTTCAGTATTCGTTTCCGCTTCTATCGCCTCTACTGATTTCTGCGTGCTATTCGCCAAATTATCTTGATTTGCACAGCTACTCTATGCACAATGCAATGATAATTAAAGCTCTTCCTTGAAATAGTGATTAGAGTACTTAACATACCTGAGATTTTCCGTTCTTGGGTTCTACAGCTTTTGCGTTGTTATTGCCGTTGGTGGATTTACAGTTGGTCGTTGTTGTAGAGATTGTGGAATTGAAATTATTATCACCACCACCGCAAACACTCTGCACATCCGTGCAGTCGTAGCAGGTTAGTATGACGCCGGAGCCGTCTGACGCTATTTGCAAGTTACAACGGGTGCATTGCGTAGTTGGTTTCGAATTTTCAGCGTTGTTCGTGTAAAGGGGACCTTTGGGCGGACGTAGGGAAGCGAATTTGCTGCAGTCCAGACTTCCACTCAGTGGTTCAGGTTCTGGAGTCGGTGTTGTCTCCTCGTCCTCGCAGGAAGCTCTCGTGGATGTTGTTGATGCTTCGGTGGAATTGCTCGTTGAATTACTACTCTAAATTTGCAAGCACAGAAATACAAAATTAGTTGCCTGTCATGTAACGGTTTGTCATTAAAAGCAACACATGAATGCGGATGTTCCCATGGAAATTACACGAAACAAAATTCGATTTTTCAATTTTTATATTTCTTTAATTTGTCCTCTGCCTGTGGCGTTTGCAATATTATAATGTAAGGTATAGCTATGCTCATATTGGTATTAAAAACGCGTCCATTTAGTTTAGTAAAGATAGCATTTCAATCTTACCGGACATTCTTCTCCATCAGCCGGTTTCGGTTTGTTTTCCGGTTTGTTTTGTATGCATCCTGGCTTATCACATTCGCCCTGGCATTGTTTGTTCATGCATTTTGCATCGTGATGGGCCTCTTGGTTTGCAACTGCGTTGCTACCGCAGCTTCCAGATGGTTTTCCAGTTTGTCCATTCCTTTCCAGGCGTTGTCCTGGTTCGCTTTTCTGGCATTCGGGACGTCCACATCGTCCGATGCAATCTTTGTTGCGGCATTTCGGTTGTGGGGGTGGTTTTCCTCTACCAGCAGAATTTGCAGGACATGCTGAATTTCCACAATCACCTCCACATCCGGCTTGTTGGGGGCGTCGTTCTGCGGGTGGTCCGTTGCCCGCACACGATCTCGGGACGCATGATGAATCAGGGAAGTTTGCTATGAAACGAAATTCGTTAAAGACACGATTAGCTGAAGGTTCGATTGGTACTTACAAATGAAGAGTATTGCTGAGAGGATTAACACAAGAATTTTGAAGTAGTAACCAAACATATTTGTTTTTATGAATGTCCCGACATGAAGATGTGAAGGGTTTGTTGGAGCGTGAGGGACATTCCCCTTCACTTTTACAATTTTTTAGATTTGAAAATGTAATGTCATTACAACAATTAATAATTTTGATATATAGGCAACCCAGCTTGCACCAATTTCAACCTTACAAACTTTATTAAATATATGAATTATACTGTTTGAAATTCATAATTTTAGCAAACTTTACACTCAATTTTAAAATTTAAACAATTAAATGCATCTTTTATTATTATTTTTTTTTTATTTCAGTTCTTTTTGGATTGTGGGAAGCGCCCCCTGCGAATTGAAGCTGAACTAAAAACGTTGAGAAACGTCAACAAAATTGCAAAATTCATACTGAGTAATGGCCGACACGAAATTTGCAGTGTATTTTCATAAAATTGAAGCAATCAGAAATCCATCAATGTGCTGTTACTACGATCATTACTTCTGCAAAACTGGTGAGTAAGACATATGCATAATTGCAATGACTTAACTTTATTAACAACATTGATGTAACAAATCATCTCATTGGACACAACATAATGCAATATGACTGATTGAATTTACATTATTGATAGCTTAATCAGATGTTAGGTCACACGTATCCTACGCTTAC
Source organism: Aleochara sp. GC000083 (assembly GCA_030264555.1). NCBI lineage: Eukaryota > Metazoa > Arthropoda > Insecta > Coleoptera > Staphylinidae > Aleochara > Aleochara sp. GC000083. The sequence continues at coordinate 40,390 of JARJDZ010001628.1, forward strand.
ATAGTAATAATTAACGCTATTATTGTGTAATGGAAAAATATACATTAGATATAATTACACGCGAAAATATACATAAACATCAAAAATATATAACATATATATCTCTTTATCTTTTACAAAATCGATACTCTTGGTTTGATTGATCACGACTCTAGTAGATTAGAGTTTTGCTTTAGCAATATGCATTTTAGCATTGGTATTTTGTAGGGGGTCGGTGTATGGGAAGGCAGAGGAATACCGTGGAATTCATTAATTCTTCAATGGGTCTAGACTCTCCAGCGAGAAATCTTCATTACCGAAGCTGATCCCTCGGCTAAATCCAGTCTGGAACAACAATGCATTGATGCAAAAGGTATGATATTATTCTTGGAGTTTACCTTCATTTCCATGATTCGCTTATCAAGCATACCGATGGCATTTTCGAATTCAGAGGAAGGACTCGTCGCGTTGAAATCGCCCATTTCGAATGGGTCTGCCCGACCACTATTTGCAGTCATTGGAACGAAATTGTTGCCCGCTGAGAACAATTCTTGGCCAAAAGTTTTCACTGGTGGGCTCTCATTGTTGTTAACAGTTCGTTTGGCAGCTTTAGGCGGTGGAGCAACTGTAAACATGAAAATATGTTGAAGAAGCACTCATTTTGATGAATCTAGAGTTAAAAATGATTGAAAAATGATTTTGCTAAATTTCATGCAAAAATTTGTAATCTGGGGGAATTTCGATTTGTATGTAACTAGGTTGGCAACTTAATAATTTGGTGATTTTTTGTTTAACAGATGTTCAACGATCGGCCATTTTGATAGATTTTGCAAATTGTTCAGCAGTGAATTAATCAACGAAGGTAATTTTATTAATTATTTACTTACGAAGTGGTGTATTATTTGGCATTGCTATCGTGTTTGCCGAGCCATTGGCAAATGCATTCGTGTGTTGATTGTTGTGACTGTTCTCGAACGACCTCGGATCGAAATCGTCATCATTTTCTTCTAGGTCGTTCAGCAACAGGTTTTCCAACTTGGTGCCTACCGTTGGTTGATTATCGAAACTCCTTGGTGGCACTGGTGGTGCTACGATATTAATTTGAATAAGTTACTAAACAACGTGAAACATTTGATTTTGTTACCATTGCCATTTGAAGGGGGTATTTCTGTATCCAAATCCAACAAGGCACTAGACGTGTCATTATGCAAATTTGCTACTGCTGGTTGATGATTATTATTGCAATTTTCCACCGGTGGGTGACCATTTTGTTCCGAACTTAATGGCAGCATCACTTCCAGAATGTTCTTTATCTCGTGTTTGCGCATGTATTGCTCCAACTCTGGGCGCACATTCGCAAACTTACTCATATCCAGCAGGCGTTGTTTATACACATTGTTCTCATATTCCAGACGCTTGATTTTCTGCTGAGTGAGTACGACACGACGATGCGATTCGAGATCTTTGCCCGACGTCTCCAGGAACCGTTTGTACGCCAGTTCGAAGGCCTGCCCGATGGTGAGCGTGATCTCTTCAGCGAGTTTGTCAGAGATGAAGACGAAGCATTCGTGCTTTTCCTCGGTGTCGATATCGCCTATGGAGAGTTCAGGTTAGTAAATCAATTCCTTTATAATTGCTGACATCTTCTCACCTTGATTCGACTGTTTGGCAATGAACGAGAAGTATTTCTTTTCGCCTTTGTCGTCCGCACAATAGCTGATTTGATGCAGAGGGAATTGAAAGAGAATCGAGTGCGTTTTTGGCTCTTGTATGGCAACGCCATCCACACTGATTGTTAGCTCGAGTTTCTTCATTTTGGCACCTCCTGATTCACTTTTCTTTAGTTGTTGACTGAATTGCAATTTCCTAATGCCTTCTTTTACTACTTCAATTCCTAAAATTTGGACGAATTTTTAGATAGGCAATATTCATACTTTTTGAAACTTTTGGAACAACGCTACAAAAGCAAAAGAAACATTGTTATTCATTACCTTTCGGTTGATCGACGACGATATTGCCTAAGAACTTAACCAGGTATGCTATATGGCCTTTCTGCAGAGCTTCTGGCGGATGGATCCATTTCCGTTCGCCGTTCGTTGCATTGTTGTTTTTGCTCATGTTCAGCTTGCCTTGTGTTGTATTCTGGGCCCATTTTAATACTTTTGACATCCTGCAAGCAAAGAAAAACATATAGCATTTGCAAAACACATATTTCAGGGTGCAATTTTGAGGTCAATTTTTATTACATAGTCTAATAATCCATTTGAGTACATAGATTGAAGTACAATGCGCTTCTTAACGTAATGCTTGAGACACTGCTGCTGCAATCCATTCGGGCAATCATGCAAGTACAATGACGGCACTGTTGATTCTCAGATAGCGATGCATATTCTTTGTCATCGTGCTGTGTACATAACGATAAAATCAAAGCCATCCCATCCGCGAGTACGTGGAAGTGGAAAGGTGAAGATTCCACTCATTTTTTAACGTTGCTTTTTAATTGCTTTCATTACAACATCTTGTGGGAATATTCCATCAACTCCCAGACGCAATGTCTTTAGGATTGCAAGCTCCACGCTCGTCGTTATTTGTTGTTTCAAAGCAAACCAATGAATTGATTTCTTGATTGACAAGAACGGTAAAAACTTTTGCTGTGAAGTTTGTAGTACATCTGGGGGCTTTTCGACGTGTCGCGAATGCAATTTAATGTTTTGTACACAGCCACCATCCATTTGCATAAAAATGTGCAGTGCACAACGGATTGTTGCAATGATTCAATGGAAAACAATGCGGTGCAAGTTGCTTGAATGCAATTCAAGCTGTAGCGCTATAAATACATCGAAAATCAGTATGCGCGAATGAATACCATTCAGCGATTGCATTTTGCACTTTGTTTACACTGTATTTACTCATGAACATCCATTAGAATGAAATAACTGAGGTATCCGTTGCATATTTTCATATCATATAGTCCAGCAAATGTCAATTGAGGATCGTAAACTCCACTCAATCTTTCCGAAGAATGACATAATGCTCGATTGTGATGTCGTTGCTGGTACGTTTCTGAAGAGCGCATAATGCAACAATATATCATTTTATGCTTCTTTTTTATATGGCTGGCGGTGCATTATGTTGCATTCTTGTTGTAATGCGCTGCGAGGTTTCTTTGCGAAATATTTCACATGAATTCACATGGAATTCTATTCCGCATGGTTTGAATGAGTGCTTTGCAAACGGTTGCTGCAATTCCTCCAAGAATTTCTTGCAAGTCTTATGGGGGGAAAATTCATATTTTTGCGAGTTGCTTGTGGAACAGTTTGGGTATGACTGGTTGATTAGAGTGCATAACTCGTTCATTTCTTGTTATGCTACACCGAACAATGAAACAATAGATCAAAGCTGCAGGTAGGCCCAGTTTCGTTTATTATTCAATGCAAGCACGACGTTTCGTCTGTTGCAATTTGTGCTAATTACGAGCAAGGATTCGTATTCATTCATTAATTGGGTTAGCTAATTGCCTATGCGGCTATTTTCTGGGTAAATAGCGTTTATCGATGATTCGTGATCGTAGATTTTATTCATGTTATCATTGCGTGATTAATTAAGAAGTTTTAAAAAGTTTCACTTCAACAAGAAATATTTCATCGCGAGTTCTAGTTTCTTTTAACGCTTCCTTAAATAAACGACAGAGCATCATCACTCATCTCTTCCATTGTTCTAATAAATTGTTTTTTAATGTCGTCAACAAGTGAATTGGCGCTGTTTTTACGCTCGTTGGATGATGAGGCGACGATGAACGTTGAAGAGTGAACGACTGAAAGAAGTCTTGTGGCTGTCGCCTGCGTTTAACGATGTCCTCATATCAGAATAACGGTCTTCTGGTTTGGCTGTCTGCTGCTCATACCTCATTTCTCGACGTCGAGGGCCTTTGGTTTTCTTTGGCAAATCGCACAACTTGCGCTGGGTCATGTATCGCACTTCGCATTTGTCGCGGAGATATTACGCATCGAACGGGAAACTGATGATGATATAAATCGTTTAGCAGCGCCGTCAAGTACATAAACACGTACATTATGTGCTTGCAAAACAAAATTATGCGCCAGCACTTTCTTTTCGTGGCGTCATTTCCACATCAATCGCGACAAATAAAACAGCGCGCGGAATTTCACTCGAAGCTTCGATTGTTTGCGCTTTATCGAACAATCGAAATGTTTTTCCAAGATGGAAATACCCAGCGCGCTGCTGCTGATAATATGTAAATTGTATGCTGGATGCTTAAGTACAATGCGGCGTCGACCTTGACTGCAAAAACTAATTAATTGCCAACGTGCAGCATCGAATGTTTTCTTCTCGGAAAGGAGTGTGTTCAACTAAATCTAGCGCTCTCTGAGAATGGGTATCATGAGATGAGTCTATTATGAGTTCAGGTCGCTTCATTGCGCATTAAGTGCCAAGTTTAGTAGTAGCTGCCCGGCTTATCCTGACTTACATTCGCGCACCGGTTCGACTGGGGCAGATATTTAGCCTTGTCGGTTGTTGGCAGCCAAGAGGAGGAGGCGAGTTCGCCGTTGACGACATCGTCGCCAGCCGCGCGCACTCCTCGCTGGTAGTCGCGGGTACCATGAAACGCCTGGCACCGAATTCGATTCGAATCACATCGAATAATGAACGCCAAAGCTGCGGCCGCGCAGCCTAGCAATCAGCAGCAACAATGCGCTCCGGAGCTGTATCATATTCTATGCTGTATTGAGCGCGCGGTTGGGAATCCAATTCGAATGAATCGGAGATTTGTGGTATGGTAATTTGTTTTGATTCATTAAATTGCCGGTTATTAAGATCTCTTCCTGTAGACAACTTGCCAACTCTTAAAAGTTCTCAAATAAACCCCAAGTTTAGCTATTTAGCTAACAATTTTCTAAATATTTTTTTCACTCAGAGATGGGTTGAAAAATTTGTACACATAACAAAATTATGTGCGGCTATACAATTTTAATTGATCATAAAGAAATCCTTGACAGTATGAGCTCGTAGGTGAAGCACATCGTAAATCACAAACTTTTTACTGCATTACCATTTATTGGATTTAATTGCAGGCGCGCTAAGTAACTTGGTGCATATCTGCGAATCGTAAAATCGACAAAAAAGTTGTGCATCGTTTAAATATCAATATGATTATAGGACGTACGTGGAAGGCATACAATGGAAAGTGAGTTTCACTTGATTTCATTCGGTGGCGTGCCTCAATCAATTTGATTCAATTCCATTTCGTTTTCTAAGCGCTGCGAGGAGCGCGCTAATGATGATGAGGTGACGCTCGACTGATTACAGTCGCGCGGTGCCTTTGACACGTTGACACATTCGGCTGTTGGTCATCGATAAGTGCATGAAGATCACGAAGCGTGTAATCAATCGGCAGCCGCGCAACAGCGGATTGGTCAAAAGCACGTGGCCCATCACACATTGCAGCACGTTTTCGCGTTTCGCAAACAAAAACAATCGTATCAAACGCCTGCGTGGTAATTATAAGCGCGCAAAATGTGCACGTCGCATGGACGAGTGAGCGACGACGTTCTTCGCGAAGGAGAAATTAATGTACGGTGCATTTAAACTCGTTTCCTGTACACATTCCACCTATAGATGAATTAATCCGTTTCATGTTCGTACTTTCAGTTTTCAAATCATGTACCTACCTACGTACGTGCACACACAAAAAACGAGCGCACAAAAAACAAATTCAAGTTCATACCATTCATTCGAAAACGATAGTGTTATTAACGCGTTTGTTTATGTTATTATTGGCGGAATATTTTTCAATATCTCGCGAATATAAATGACGTCATCCAGGAGTTTGAGGAGTGGATTTCATTATTCGATTGCCGGTTTTCTGCCATCTCTGTCTGCTGTGTCTGGCAATTATAAACAAAACAACTAATTCTCAGTGCAGCACGTGTTTTTGCATATAGTTTCTCGCAGCGCAGAGAGATAAAGTTGTAAATATTCAATTATGAAATTTAATGCGGGGATTCGCGCTCGCCTCTCGCATCTATCTATGTGTTGTCTGCGTTCTTATTACATAATTCGAAGCATTCGTACGACCAGCGCGAAGCCGGAAGCAGCTAGTCAGCCGCTGGAATTGAACAATGGGGGCTTCACGTACATCGTACGAATTGTAATTGTAACTTTCAAATTGCATGTCGCACGACATCTGTCAATTACAAGTAGCTGGGCGCTCGGTTTTGAATTTGTCCAATTGGGAAATTGGATTTGACCGAAAGTTCGATTGAAATTCTCTTCAAATCAATGAGTCGCAAGTTTAGGACTCGATTCTCTAAGAAATTCTGCAATCCTCTCTATAGAATTACTTTAAGTTATTAGAAACAAAATTGAAATTTTACTTTTTTTTTCTTACAGATAGTATATTCATATATGGTATCAAAGACTGGAGGAAAATGGTCCGATTTTGAGATGGTTTCTTCAATTCGTGGCTCTCCCATCATGCAAGACTTGTAAGTACTTTTTTTGTTTTAGAATTGTAATTGAAAGCACAAAAAGCAAGCGATAGCGCCGACTTGATGCGGTGCACACGATGCACGGCTACACCGAAACTCTCCGCGCGTTGCGAATTGAAGCAGCAGAGAATTTCTATTCACATTTTTTCCCATTTGACTTGACTCCGTACCACGACGGCGTGCTTGGCTTGTAGCTGTAGCTGGCCTGCATTGCATTGCGGCAATGTATATTTGAAAATCTCCTTTCTAAAAACATTATAATTTCTCGGCGATGAAACCAGAGAGAGAGACTATCCGAGCGTGTGCCGCCGCCTGGCCTGCTGGCCTAGCATGGCCTGATAGCAGGCAATAAGTTAAACAGTTAAATGAGTCTCATTCACCTTCAATCTGTCTTGAACGCCGCGCGCACAATGTATCTATACGTGCGGCCGCTTCAATTTGCTTCATTCAACAATGACGACGATAATGGCAGGCACATACCGAACGCGCACCAACGCGCAGGAAAGTCGACCTGTGCATTTCACCGGTAGGCGCAGGAAAAATGCCCATTTTTGACCCGGTAGACCACCTAACTAATTGCGCCCGCTAATTGGGGCCTTGTTGTTCCAACACTCGATCATTCGGTGCGTCGAGCCCTTCTTCGACTCGCAGATTACTCACTTTGTTCACGTTGTATTTGTTGTTTCTTACTGCTTGATGGCGGTTTGGGTTGCGATGGTCCTCTGCGCCACAAAATGGTCGCACCTTTTCGTAGAGGATGGTTTGCCAAAGTTTATTTGCTGCTGCCTCTTGTGGACACCACGTTTGTTTGACCGAATGAATGGTGCACGGTGTGGGAACGCGTTTGGTACGGGCTTGGGAAACGCGGCGGGCAACCAGCACTTGTTTCGAGTGCAGCGCAATCGCAACTAGCTGCTAAAAAACACCCACTGACCCACACCGTTGCTGCTGTCGTCTGCGGTGAGCGCGTTTCTTCGTCCGCGTAATGCGTTCGCTCACTTCAATCAACGCTACTTAAGTGCCTTCCAGTGCCTCCTTTCCAAAGGTAGTCGCGCCGGTCCGTACCAGCCTGGTGGGCATCATCGACGACGTAGCATCGAGGATGCTGGTTGGCAAGTTTTAAGCTTGGTGTTGCCATCTAACGCCACGCTGTGTAGGCCTGAAAATTACTCTCTGCTCAGAAACCGTTATTACTTTTCGTTTATTGCAAATTATTCGATTTCAATATTTCTTCTCAATAAGCAGCCAATTTATTATGGTAGAGAATAACAAACATACTGATAGAATGTTATGTCTAATACAGACCAAAATCAAAATCACTAAAAGGATCACAAACATGATAACACATTTTAACAATACTAATGCATATTTAAAGCCATTTTCCTTTAAATATAACACTGGAAAATGTTTGAATACAATATGAATTCAGGAATTATTACCAAAAATTAAACAATAATTCACTACAAATAGATAAATTCAACATGTCTCTACTCTCTCTAATTCGCAGTCCAATTTGTTCCTAAGAAACATTAATCTGCGTTAATGATATTAGTCAAAATCATTATTCGATTAATTTTGGTTATATTAGCGCATAAAATGCATTACATAATTATCCAATTCAGCCTTATTATATTGCTTAACAGCTGGCCACGTTTGCAACGTTTAATAATCGTACAAAACACAATTTAGTTAAATCAATTAGTAATACTAATTTTATGACTTAGATAAAGCACCAAACCCACAAAAATATGACTTAGATAAAACATAACTCAATCATTTTTTTTCACTGGTAACTTTTGGAAATCAAATTGGGAAGACCTAATTAGATTAAAATTGAATTTCCAAGGGATATGGCCATCATGAATAAATTACTGGCAAGATTAAAAATTTGCTAATCTTGTGGAATGCTATAAGAACTAGTTCTTGGCCGAATGCCAGTAAATTATTGCGATTGTTGCTAAAATTGTCACTACATTTCGATTGGCGTATTTGGTTGTAACATTTCACACAGAAGCTTATTGATTAGATTAGTTAGCAGTAAGTTATTGCAGTTTTTGTACCGTATTTACTATAGAGAAATGGTTAGTTAAAATCCACCAGCGAAAACTAAAATAAATCTTGGCTTTTCAACAACATTCTCGTCAAAGCTAAAACTTGCGAAGAATTTATTTATTGTGTATTAGCAATTCGTCAGTTTCGGCCTCCTCCTGACTAGATGTACCATTCTGTTGGGGTAGCGTAACGACCTCATTGATCGGAGTGCCCAGCACCTCCTCGCAAACCAACGAGATATCCTTATCTAGCATCAGCGAGCTGATCTGCTCCTCGTTCAGCATATCAATGCTGGACAAGCTCTCCGTATCCGAGCTATCGTCCTCCACGTTGAGGTAAGTGAGCGTCTTCTCCAGCGGACTGGGCAGCTTCTTGCTCGGCTTCCCCTCGATGACGTTCGCACGCGGCTCGCTATTCCTGCGCTCCGTCAGCGCACTGATGTTGAGCATCATCATGCCGTGGCTCCAGATCTCCTTCACCTTCTCGCTGGTGGGGCCCAGGAGGTTGTCCAGGCTTTGCCTTCGACCTACAACAAACGTACTTGTAGCACCGGTGCAGGCAAACAAACTTAAGCCAGCGGTCGTACTTGAATCGTCTCGCGCTGCCGCCTCCCGGCTGGCCGATGAACGCGATAGCCACGTGGAGATGCTACTGTCCAGCTTGAGCTTGGAACGGCCACGCATCGACTTAAACTCGTTATCGGTGGACGGGTTCGGCAGCGTACGCTGGCGCACTAGCTTTGGTTTCTCGCCGCTGTCCTCCGAGTGGTGTTCCTCCTCTGGGCTGGAGATGTCCAAGCTGATTTCGGTCCATTCGTTCGACTCCCGGTGCGGCTGGATGAGTTTCTCTCCAGAATGCGATGCTGGACTGGATGGCGAAATATTGTAGTTGATGCTTTTGTAGCCTTCAACTTCCTGGTCGGTGGTCATCGGTTGTTGCTGCATTGGAAATGCGCTCAGTTTCGCCGGTAGACTTTTGAACTCATCTTCAGCAGCTGCATAGTCGACATCCACATAAGATTCGTTGCTATCCATACTGGCTTGCTTCTTTGGTTGCTCGAGATGTTCTACTACTTTTTTCGAATTGCGCCGCCGATGAATTTCGTCTGATATATCCTCGAGGTTCCGGAGTGCTTCAGCGTAATTAAGCTTTGAAGCGGAAATTTGCATTTCGTAGTTTTGTATACGCGTCCTCTGTTGTTCTAATAATCGATTGTAATGCGCCTTCATCTCATAATACGGCCTATAAAATATGTACAACGAATGTGAGATTATGCAGATAAACTTGAAAAAGAAAAAAAAACTTACAACATTATCAGATCATGCTGATAAGCAAGACTACTAATGATCATAAAATTGCGGCGGATGGTAAAACTAAAGAAACATAAACATAACATTAACATCTAAAACAGAAAATAAATTCAATCAAAATAATCCAGCAGATAAGAAAAATCACAAGACTTTCAATGTTTCATATACATAATTTTTGTTTGCACAAATTATGACTTATTTCTCATAATATAGAATCAGATGAAAACCACTACCTGCTCTTTGATATGGCTCTTTTCAATTCCTTTTGTAACATTTTAACTTTCATATTAGCAGCTTCATGTTTAACACAAGTAACTTTATGTTCAGCAGCAGCAATACCTCTTTCATGCTCTGATTCATTCACCCTCTGTGTTGCATGATTTAGCATTTCCTGCCAGGCTGGATCTACAAAAGAAGATTAATCTCAATTGATTTTATGGAAATTATATACCTAAAGTTCTGCCACCCAGCCCTTGCTCAGCCAAATAAACCATCTCCCGGGCTGCACTATGGGCACTATTTGCCTTTTCATACTTCATTGCTGCTGTTTGTGTCTGCTTAAGTGCCTCATTGGCACAAAATCTGGCTTCGTAATAGGGTTTGGCTCTTTCAACACACAGCCCTAGTTTCAATCTTAGAGCATCTATTCTAGCTGTACTATCACACAGTAAATTCCTGAATGCGTTTCGCGCTCCATCCAAGTCGCTCTCTAATCTATTTATTTCGTCGGTAGCGTTATTTAAGCGTTCCAATTCGATATGTACTCTTGGGTCGACTGTATCAATGCAATCGGTTATGTTTTCGCACATTATGATTTGATGTGCAGACGACTTTTCAAATTTACATATGTACACTGCAATTAAATGTTTTGTTTTGATTTACTGTTAGTTTTGCTACATTTTCCTTTAGTAGTTTCTGAACTTTTATCAGTTAATCTTGTGTAACATTGAGGTTATTTTGCACTATATCTAGGTTCAGCAAATGTCATACAGAAACAAAAATTTACGATAACATTGGATGCATTATGAAATCAAATTTTTAGAAATAATGTATCAACATTTCATTCATTCCTATTAAGGAAATAATTAAACGAGAATATGTTCATTTTTCTTTTTCTAGATTCTAAAGTGTTGTAAGGTTCATCATTAAAACGTGGAATCCTTGGAATGAATAAAGAAGCTTTGTGAAATGGTCTGAGCTCCTGCAGCAGTGCTTTATGGTATTGTATAAACAATTTAAATTTATAAGTATGTTCTTGTTTTAGAAACTGTGAGTGTTCTAAGGCCCTTCACCAAAAAATTAGGGCTTCAGCAAACAACTTCTCAAGGTATTGTTAAACAATTCATTTCTAATTATGGCATATACTTGTCCGCAAGTTAAAGTAAATTCAATTAAGTTTATCTTTGTTATTTTCTTTAATTACTGCTAATTATTTTTATAATTTTCATAGAATTTGCTAATTTTAATTTTTGTAGCAACTAGCGACACCCCGTGTCAAGTAGGCAAAGTTAGAGTAGCCAAGTTTCAAACCCTCTCTGCGCGGGAGTAAAGTGGCACTTTATTCCCTGCCCCATAAATAATAACTACAGTAATACCCCGTTAATAAGGTTATAACTTTCTCCATTCAATCGTATATCTAGGAGCTTATACATCAAGGTATCACTGTAGTACGGTCAGTTATTGACATATTAAAACGCACCATTTTCATTTCATGTGCAGCTTCTAATGATAATGATATTTCATAAAGAAAAAACTCATTATATTTCTTTATAGAGTGCAAGTATGTTTGGAGTCAATGTCAATGTCATGCGCAATGTGCAAAAATGTACCACAGACTATAGTCTTTGAAAAATTTGCCAAAATGGCAACAATCTTTAAAGTTGAATAACTCGAAAAGTAATGAGACATTTTGACTGATTTTTTTGCTTTTCATTCAGAATTAGTGCCCAAATATTTCTAACAACATTTCCTGAAAATCCTGAAACTTTTTTGAAAATGTGCAAAAATGTACCAAAGACTATAGTCTTTGAAAAAT